>CM077288.1:5105123-5217076 GCA_039654925.1 Anguilla pacifica
AATCACTTTTCGTTTCATAGTACATGTGACCCAACAAACTAATTTGGCACACCCAATTCTATTAATTACCAGTCCAACAAGATCTCTATCTGTTGAGTGAGGTGTGGATGGTTAGGGTTGGAGTGAAGACCTACAGGATGGGAGATCTCCAGGAACAGGGCTGGTTACCACCGCTCTAAACAATAACCATGCTCTTCTGTGATTGGTTCTCTTGGTATGGCGACCCTGGTCTTTAGAAAAATGGGCTGTCATATCTCTAGTCACGTGCTGCTGAGTGAGAGCTGAGATTGGAGAACGGAGGCAGACCTACCTATAAATTCCAATAGACATGATAGACTTGATTTGGGGGGGGGGTGGAGGGGGGGACGTGTTTTTGGAGTGGCGTCAGTCTGTCAGGTTTAAGGCAGCTTGCATTTTTCGGCTTCTGTTCATTCAATATTTAAGGGGGTGGGGGGGGGGGGATGCTGAGAGCTGCCCGGCTTTCCCCTTTCCTCTTCCTCTTTCTGGGTTTCTTCCCAAGAGTCCACCTGACTAACCCAACCCCAGTTCCTTGCCAGATTTGAAAACGGTGAGCTCGCCCAAAGCCATGTTTTCCCCCTGGCAAAATACCATTAAAAGTAGCCTAACTGGGCGGGAATTCGCCCAATCTGGCAACACTGGTCCCAGCCAAGGTATTAAAACCTGTTTTGTTCCCGGTGGAGGAAAGACCTGTGGTTAACGTATGTTTCTGTGTGTGTGTGTGTGTGTGTGTGTGTGTGTGTGTGTGTGTGTGTTCCGCAAAATACGAAACACATGTCGGCAAATATCCTCTCCACGGCGACAGAACTGTGCAGGACCGCGGCCCTGAAAAGCATTTTTTTTTTTTTTTTTTTTAAACTAAAAACTTAATTCCCTTTCGATTAGATTTGTCCAGTGAAAATACACCGTCTCTCTCTCGCGTGTCTCTCCTGGTTAAAGCAAAGGTGAACCAAATAAATGAGACGCCAGGCCGGGAGCCTGAGGAATGCGTTTGAAGACGTTCCCGTTAGCAGCGCAGGGGCGCACGATCGACCCCTTGTTTTGACAGGGTTCCCGAGCCCCAGACGTCCTGAGGTTGCCGGCTTCAGGACTCGTTAAACGCTGAGCCGGGGGCCTGGGGGAAGCCTTATTAAAAAGCCGGGACCACTGATCTCCCCTCAGCTTCCTCTCGTCGTCCACCAGTGCCAGGAGGACGGCCGTCGGCAGCCAGCGTTCCTCCGTCACGTTTTTAAAAACGGAGTGAAGATCGTTTGGCGTCGTGCTAAACGTGTTTTTTTTATTTTTTTTATTATTTTTTTTAAACCGCTACCCGGCTAATGGGACACGGACGATTCTCCGCCTCATTATCCCTCTCCGGTGCCGAGGCAGGAGAGGATCTTCCAGGGGGGAGGGATTGCGTCAAACGTGGGTTATATTTCAGCCGTATGGAAACTGTGCTGGTACACTGCCCATGTGGGGGGGTTGGTGGGGGGGGGGGGGGGGGGAGAAGATGAGCACAGCCCTGGTGGAAAATTGGCTTCTCCCTGTTGTAATATTTCCTTCGCTGTGACCGTGTTTAATATGCGCATGGCGTTAGGAACAGTGATCCTCTTCCTAGGATACGGTCACGTTTCCGCGATGAGATGTTTGCAAGGTTACTTCTCTCTCTCTCTGCAGAAATCACTTTAAGTTAATTTGTTTCATGACTAAATGGCAGAGATGTTTCTTGCAGTCGCTCTGAATGGATGAACTGACGGAATAGATTTTCCAAAAAAACCACCTCACTGCACAGTCACCAATGTGATGCATGTCTGCCATTTTGCCTTTTTTCCCCACACTTTCACCAACAGTTATATTAGCCAATGATAATGTGCGATTTAGGTGGGAAAACGGGTGGCACCTGGGGTTGCCAGTCAAATTCCAGAGGTGACCAGTGCCACCCCTGGGCCCCTATCTCATGGTGATGGCTGCCCAACTGGTTCCCCTGGCAACACTCACAGGAGATATTCCCCGGTTTGAGATGAGCTTGTGCGTCGCTCGTCGTGCGTCAGCTTCGTCACTTCCCCCGCTCTTGCGCAGGTGTGGCGGAAAAAAGTGCGCCAGGTTCGCTGGCGTGCGTCGCGCTGACGCACAGTTCCGGTTGCCGTCGGTTACTCCCGCTCGCGTGTGAAGTCCTACATGCGCGGGCCGCGATTCACATCTGGGGTAAATATTTACAAATGCCGAGCCCAGACGCAGCTTTCTCCCGACAAAAGCTGCCACAGAAGATCACATGGTAAGATTCTCCTACTTGTGTAAATTACAGCACATCAAATCTGTTTGAGTGCTCTTATTTGAATAAGGCAGCTTGTGGCCAATTCACACCCATTTCTCAAAGGAAAATAGCTGTGGCCAAATTAGCATAGGCTCATTTGCATATCAAAAGCCACCTTTCCTTTCATATCCATTCAGCTGGTATGAATGCAGCTCAGCCAACAGAAAAGCTGAAACAGAGTCAGGCGTCTACTGCCCCTTTCACCGAACACTGGGGCTCGGCTAGTTAAGATTAACCACCGGAGTGTAAGATGCCTCAGTCCACTGTCTTACTATGACATCACTGGATGTACAGTTATAGAACATTCCACCGTTTCATTGTGACATCACTTTATTTAAATTTAAACAGCTCTGTCCACTTATTTATTATGACATCACTGGATTTAAAGTTCCGACTCCAAATATGCTTACATTGCACTTTAAATGGTGAGCCCTGGCATGTAGATATAATATTTGTAAAACAGATATTTCAGACAGTGCCCCATCAAATGGTTGATCTTGATTGCTTTCAATGGGAAACGACATTTCCACATAAAACTGAGATGCAGGCTAACACTATGTGTTGCACTGACTGATAGAATACATACAACTATCATTTAAATCCACTGACATTATTTTTAATTCCCTTGTAATTAAGACAGATACACAATCAAAAGGAAAAATCTCTAATGACACACATTATGTGCTCCCACACCACAAGATTACACACACTGTGTGTACAGCATGTCTCCCAGAAAGTTGCATAAACTAAATTTAACGCTACTGCATATTAATCAGAGCCCAGCGTCTGACAAGGGAGTAGTTAGAATTTTACGAAAGGACTTGATGCATTAAAATTTTTTCCTGTTGTATACATTTTAGCGTACTTTTCTTTGCTTTTTAATGTTTCCAGGGGGAGACGTACGAAGATATTTTATGTACTAGCCTGATATTCATGACTATTCCTATAACCTGATATTCATAACTGTTCCCATGACAATCTCCACTTTGAGGTAAAGTAGGTGATAAAGTTCAACGTTACACCCATCTTAATAAAACACCAGAATTTTAGAACCCTGGTCATAACGTAAATTATCTTTATTGCCCTCTCCCAGAATGAAACCATATGCTTTTAATGTTCACAATGTAAAAATCGTGAAGCTTTTCGATAACAACTCTTATGTAGCAGAAAAACACTTCACTGGGAGAAGAGAAATGGCTGTTTTTAAAACACTTTATTTTCAACTACTTAAATTCCAGGTGTTAAACACCACACTTGCACAATTACTCAGAAACACGTAGATTGCAGTAATCCACAAAGGCACTGTTCTTCAAAACCAAGTACACACATTTTAACATTATTATCTTGTCTTCACAAATATTGTATTTTTTTCCTAGTTCATTACACTGTGCAGTTAGGTATTCATCACTTGTGTGACTCAAGGCAATAGTAGAATGCTCTTAATTATCTCTTATTTACTACAGAGTTTATAATGCACTGAGGTTCTTCACGCGACTGTAATATTAATTATGCATGCCTTTTTAATCAAATCCTAACACCCGCAGTGAAAGAACATGTTTGTGAGTGAAATAAAACAAAATGGCCTTCTCCGAAGCACTTTAAGCACCAGAAGAGCTTGGCATGAAATATTTCCCTCGGTAAAGAAATAATAAGACACCAGTGTAGTATACTGGGCACGGCCGTGTGGTGTAACAGTTAAGGAGCTGGTCTTGCAACGTAAGGGTCGCAGGTTCGATTCCCAGGTTACTAGGTACTTAACCTGCATTGCTTCAGAATATATATCCAGCGGTGTAAATGGATGCAATGTAAATGCTACATAAGAACTTGTGTTGATCTGGATAAGGGCGTTTGCTAAATGCCTGTAATGTAACGTGAAGTAAGAAAGGAATACAGTGCAGTGTTTTGTTAAAATCATCACTCCTGTTGTGTTAATTAGCAAGCTAATTTCGCCTGGCGCGGTGAGTGCTTTTATAAACTCCTGACTTAAGCTCATAGTAAAACCATAATGCTCCCAGCTGGATGTGTCCACCGGAATGAGATGAGGGGCCAATCACGTTCCAGGATTCTATAATCACTTTAGTAATTCTGGCAAGCCTCCAGAGAACGCTGAAGCCCTTATCTAGCTGGAGCAGGAGACTGGGCTCAGATCTGTCCTGATTGGCTCAGCAAACGGGCGTGTCATGATGCCGAGCTCGTCGCCGTCAGGCGCCGCACCGCCAAAACGTTCCCAGAGGCCTCGTCACCACCGTCTCTCCACTCCTCTTTTTTTTTCTGTTTTTGTTTGTTGTGTCATGTGTGTCTGCTCCTATATGGCTAAGATCGGGTGTTAAATGTAGTACAGCCCCTGGAGCCACCACCTTCGGTCCCTGTGGTACGGGCCGTGGAAAGCAGAGTGGAGCTCAGTGGGAATATCGCATGGCTCAAGGCATTTCACGCGAGTGGCAATTGCCTGTTGCTTGGCAACTGCCAAAATGTTTTGGCCTGTGACCTTTCCTTGCCCCCCCCCCCCCGACCCCGCCCCAGTAAGTTGGACTGGTGGACTGTCGTGGATCCACTCAAAACTGAACATTCTAACGCTGATGTCACAATCACTACTGGTAATTGAAAGGGAAGGACTTAGAATTCTGAAAAAGCATTCCAAAAAAACCTGCTCATCAAAGGGATTATAGAATCCGAAATGACATTTACATTATGATGTCACTGCAATACAGGTTACTCTAGGACAGTGCTACTCAAACTGTGGTTCCTGCAGGCTGCAGTCTCTCCAGGTATTTGCTCTGACCATGCCCTGCACACTACACCACCTGATTTCGCTAGCTATTTTGGTTCAGGAAGTAAGCTCAGTAGTGAAATCAGGTGGTGTAATGCATGATTAGAGCAAATATCTGCATTTGAATACCTGCAAACACTTCCCTGTACTGACCTGGAACTGAGTAGCCTTTCTTTTGGAGATGCTGCTCACCTGTAACAAGCATGTTTACAGTTCAATGGGTGAGGGTAGACTGTCCCAGAATGCACTGTTATTTTCAGAGAGGCTGTCCTTTTTGTTTTGTTTTTTTTACGCATAATGCATCAATGCAAATGGAAAATAAACTTTGTTTGATTGATTAAGCAAGTGTGGATCATTTCTCCTCCTCCTCCTTGGTTGGGGACCTATTCAAGATTCAACTGAAGATAATTAAAATGAAGATTTTAAATTCCAGTTGACTGCAAACACGACTTAGTTGTTTGCTCTTCAGAAGGAGCGAGAGAATCGTTTAGGGATGGATTTATGAGGCGTAAGGAGCTTACTGAATTCCAAAACAGCATTAGGACGCAGCACATTATTTATCACAATATTTTGGAATTTGGAAAAATACATAAAGTCAAGTAAACAGTTGAGTGCACATCTTATTCAGAATTATGCAGTTTTTGGAGTTATCAAATATATGAACGCATACATTTAGAATTTAAACCAGAATCTGAACCACATTATATTTTTAAATAAATGCAACAAATATATCAATATTAGTTGCAAAATTAAACTAAAATAAATAACAAAAATGTTTTTTTAGGTACTGTACTAGCTAACTACTGTGGTGTTACCCACTGTAAAGTAGTAACACTATACAGCAGGGCTGCCTAATATACCATCCTGGAGGGTTTTACTCCAACCCAAACGAACTTTAACCCAACCAAGGATTTGTGTTGAACAATGTAGCTGTGCTTAATCTCATGTAATGCCCTTTGTTAGAGAGCTGAGATGAGTGATGATTAACCCTTTAAGGTGTGAAATCACGAATATGTGATTAGAATGTTCTTAACTCAACAACATTCTAATGCCGATGTCACAATCCCCCGTTCAACAGCTGGAGATCTCCTGAGCTGGCAATTAGTGGAATCAGATTAGGGTTGAAATGAAAACCAACAGGACAGTAGGTCCCCAGGAACAGGGTTTGGCAGCCCTGCAATACACCAGTGGTATTAAAAGTCCTCCTATGTGCAGACTTTAGCTTTCCTTCTTCATAGTGAAGCTTGCATGGGGATATTATATTTAGAACAGAACGTGTAGAAACGCAGGCACCTCTATTCATCTTTCTTTAAAGAACAATTCACAGTGTGCTTGCTTGTGAAATTTCCGGTGCTTAGGAATAGATCAAGCCCTTGGAATGTGATTTTTTTTGTAAGCCATGCATTAAAGACACGGACCGCGTCGGGTGTTATTAATGTTAACACTGTATCGGGCAGCTGCGTTTTCCACCTACTTTCAGTGGTGATTAAATATTAACAACGAGAAGAGGTACACAAACGCCGGCGCTGCTATAAATCATCTTTACACAGCCAGCTACGCGGCGTTGCTGTCTCCAAATCAAAACGTCGAGCAGTCTGCATCGCCCGCTCGTGTGCAAGCTTTCACATTTTCCCATGTGAACGCCCTGGGCCAAGTAACACTTTCAAATTTATTGTATGCCTCAGTGTCTATATCTAGAGGAAGTAAAAAATGCTGAACATATCTCCATGAGTATTTAAAAACCAAAGAGCTTTTTCACTGAAGATGAGCAGGACTTTGTATGGTTAGTTTGTATGTGCAGGAGAAAGCTGTAATTAATATCCCCCTGTGAGGAGAACTTTTTTTACAAATACTCTGTATTGACCCTTTAAGGTGTGAGGTCACAAATATGTGATCAGAGTGCTCTAAACAGAACATTATAATTTATGATGTAACAATCACTACTGTTAAGTGTAAGCAGTGGAGTTCTAGAAAACTGACATGTGACTTTTGAAAAAAACACCTACTCTTCAAAAGGTTAGCAATGATCTCCCTTTGTGCCAAAGCAGGAATTCCAATAAAACAGTTCAAATGAAGTACAAGGGGAATGTGTGGGGGGGGGGGGGGGGGGGGGGGGTACTGTTTAATTCTCAAATCATATCTCATGTTTATGCTGAAAATGGGAAAAATTGGACATGTTTTAATCCAGAGGGGTTCTGGGGTTTCTTTTGTATTCTGTTTGAGTTTGACTTTCAGATCTGTCAAGCCTCCAGTTATTAGATGTGTGTGTATTTTGCCGAAGCCTAAAATCATTTCACGCGTTCTATCCCTCTTCCTTAATTAGAGTAGCTAATGTTTGTGTTTGGATCTGGCAGCGGTGCAGATTGTGGTGAAAAACCCTCTTTGCCTTCAAGCAAGGAGTCGTAATTCACTGCGAGTAAAATTTGAGCGCAGGAGCATCCAGATGAAAGCTGGAGCTATTTTTAGGCGCACGCGCGCTGAACTGGCAGCCCCTGCTCTCGGGGAAATCGGGGAGAAGAGGAAGGGCGGGGAGCCGGGCTTCCCAGTTACAGTGCCGTGATCCTCACGGTCCTGCCCGCCCGCGGGGGGGGGGGGGGGGGGGGGGCCAGAGGCTGGGCATCGCGTTGGGCACGCGCTGGCAGGCCGACCCTCAGCCGCTCTTATCCCGCCGGCCCGTGGGAACGGACAGCGCTGTCTGTGCCGCCGGTGGGTGGAGCTCATTAGATGGAGGTGGGTGGAGCTTACTGATGGTGGTGGGTGGAGCTCATTAGATGCAGGTGGGTGGAGCTCATTAGATGGAGGTGGGTGGAGCTTACTGATGGCGGTGGGTGGAGCTCATTAGATGGAGGTGGGTGGAGCTTACTGATGGCGGTGGGTGGAGCTCATTGTATGGAGGTGGGCGAATCTCATTAGATGGAGGTGGGTGGAGCTCATTAGATGGCGGTGGGTGGAGCTCATTGTATGGAGGTGGGTGGAGCTCATTAGATGGAGGTGGGTGGAGCTTACTCATGGCGGTGGGCGAATCTCATTAGATGGAGGTGGGTGGAGCTTACTCATGGCGGTGGGTGCAGCTCATTAGATGCAGGTGGGTGGAGCTTACTTATGGCGGTGGGTGGAGCTCATTAGATGGAGGTGGGTGGAGCTCACCATTTTATGGGGGCGGGGTAAAGCTCTGTGTATGCAAGCTGTGCCTAAACTGTCTTAAATACGCCCTGAAGTGTCAAAAACACAAACACACCTGCCCCATTAAGTTTAATTTTTCCCCTTTAAAAGCTGAGGCATGTGCAGACAGTAAAAATAAATGAAGGAATTATGAGGGTTGATTTTCATCATTTTGAAAGAGGAGGGGAAAAAATGCTTCTGCATTCCCATGATGTTCCTTGAAGCCTTTTTCTAGTCTCTTCCTGGCAGTAGTTATTGTCAACATCAGCTGAACCACTCGAAACTTTCAGATTTAAAAGTCAGATATTGCAGGTATGCGTGTAATAAAACATGCAACTCTCTCTCCGCTTCCACACGCCTGTTTTTTCGATTCCGATCGCAGCTTGCTTAATGAAAGACACGTGCACTCACATGGGAATAACATGCTGTGAAACGCAAAAAAAAAAACTTTTTGAAAGTGGTAATTATATGGCAGATTGTACTTCTGTTATTTCTTTGGAGATATGGGCTCGTGTTTAATGGATTGTCCCCGAATAATTTACAGTGACTAAATGAAAAGTATTATTTTAAACAGTTTGGTGGGTCAGCTTTGGTGACCCGCCCGTCTGTGTCTGTCTGAAAAGGAAAAAAAACAGAACAGAACAGATGCATTTATTTGTCAGTTAAGAACAAATGCTGACTATATCCAGGCTTCGGTGTGTTTATTAAAATGAGGTCTGTGCCAGCATAAAATCCCATCAGAGCGTCCCTCAGGCTAACATTTATTTGAAGAATTGTTCAGAATAATTGTCCACACACACTCTCAGAAATGAAGGTACAGTAGAGTCACATTTTTGTTCTTTAAGGAAAAAAAAAATCCCAAAATCTACCCTGAAACTACATTGTTATTCTATTTGGGTGCTCATAAGTACGTTTTACGACCAAAAAAGGTTCAAATGCTTGCGTATTACTGGCTAGGAGTTTTGTACTTATAGGTTGCCAAGCGTTCCTACCTTTTTAGGCACTTTTTAAAACATTTTTTTCTGAGAGTGTAGCCTGATTCAATCAACCTTAGCCCCTTAACAACGACTTCGCTGTTCCCTCAATTTTGCTAACTGCTGAAATCGCAGAAAGAAATGTTTCCTTGAAGAAAAAAGGCTGACATTTGACAGTTATTACAGTTGTCTTCGCATGACAAGCGCGTGTCCCGTGACCATGGCAACAGAAAGGCACATTTTGCCGTCATTGGTCCGGCTCTGGCCTGGTCCAGCTTGCCACGCTCCTGGACCAGAAGAGATCCGAGATGCCACCTGATGTGGTGTGTGGACAGTCTGGCAATGGGGACCGGCGACACTCTCTTATTTACGAAAAATGTGCCACGGAGATGAGGGTTCGAGGAGAAAAAAAAAAGCTCCCGTGTGTTTTTCCCCCTTTCAAGTAAGCATAACGAAACACTCGCAGCTTCTTGGCACCGGTGCGATTTGCATACCCTCCCATCCCCGCCCCAGAAACGGCGAGGAGGAGTGAAAAGCACCGCGCTGCTTTCGGAGTGATCTGACAGTTTGTTTTTACATTTAAATTCAAATCTCAGATCTGCTCAAACTGCCGTCACGGGAACGGCCTCAGTCAACCTGTGCCTGGGACAAACAGCCAATCGTTACAGGGCATCGAGGTGGGCGTTTCGCAGATTTTAAAACTAATCTGAAAAATAACAAAAATGTAAAAGAAAACACAGTTCTAGAAAGTAGCTTTTGCCCTTTCATACTTATGGACAGAAACAAGTCCAGGCAGCATAGCCTGGTCGTACGTTTGGTTTAGCTGTGATTTTTGTCTCTGAGCACCGACCCAGAGAATTAATGACACAACAGATTTTCTTGAGGAGCGATTTGTCTTTCGCCGTTCGGATCGTTTGGAAATAACGAGGGCCGGCCGTGATCGTTTACCCAGAGCTAACCGTGTCCCGGAAACCCGCGATGCGGGGGTGCCTGGTTTTCGGGCACGCTGTCCGCTAACTCCCATTGCTCTTGAGAGGTAATTTGGGAGAGAGGGCCAAGATAACGAACTGCTCTGTAATGGCTGTTCCTTTTGCAGCGCTGTTGGTGTTTTGTTTTTTTTTGTTTTTTTTATGCTGCAGCATAACAGGGCATAGCAGAGGCACTTGAGAGGATTGGATTTAATTGAGCGAAGCCAGGTTCTTGGTGCCGCGGCGTGAGAAATTTTTCTCAGAAGATTCAGTTCTTGTGACGGCTAGTGCAGACAGGGTTGGAAAATGGAAACCAGCCAGTAGGTCAAGAAACTACCTGAGATGGGGCATGGATCCTGAGGTAGGCTATGGGACCCACCTGAGATGGGACATGCATCCTGAGATAGGCTATGGGACCCACCTGAGATGGGACATGCATCCTGAGATAGGCTATGGGACCCACCTGAGATGGGACATGCATCCTGAGATAGGCTATGGGACCCACCTGAGATGGGGCATGGATCCTGAGATAGGCTATGGGACCCACCTGAGATGGGGCATGGATCCTGAGATAGGCTATGGGACCCACCTGAGATGGGGCATGGATCCTGAGGTAGGCTGTGGGACCCACCTGAGATGGGACATGCATCCTGAGATAGGCTATGGGACCCACCTGAGATGGGGCATGGATCCTGAGATAGGCTATGGGACCCACCTGAGATGGGGCATGGATCCTGAGATAGGCTATGGGACCCACCTGAGATGGGGCATGGAACTTACCTGAGATGGGGCATGGATACTGAGATAGACTATGGGACCCACCTGAGATGGGATCTGCTGGTCCAATGTTGGGGCTGGAGGTTGGTTTCGGATGGTTCCCATGAACATCTTGGTTGGCTTTTGGCACACAGCCTTTTGCTGGTGATCCAACCTGAGTGAGCGATCACATGCCACACCTGACGTGAAACCTTGTGGCTAACGGCTTTCATAGCATTCTCTACGCTGATTTTTAACCTCCTTCAATTATTATGAGCATGAGTTTAATAAAGTGTGAATCTGCAGGGCTTTTATGTAACTGCAAATATAACTGAGAAATGAGAACGTGGTTAAGACATGTTTTTAATTAAGGTGGCAGTGGAGCTCCATTCAAGTTAAATCGACTGACAAGTCTTCCGAGTGCACGACCCTGCCTTGTTAAGTCAATCTTGGGACATCTGTGATTTACAGAGATTGTACCTTCGGGAAACACAACTCACAACTTCGGGGGGCAAAAAAACAAAACACTGGAGTTAATGGCCCAGTGAAGTTTACACAACTCAGACAGGAAACAGACCCCTCCTGGAATTGTGTAATTTTGAGAAATACACTTCAGGGCAGAGAACAGACCTCACTGGATTAGTGTAATCTTAGGAAATACACCTCAAACGGGGAACAGAAACCCCCGGAATAGTGTGATTTTTGGGGAATATACCTGAGCCAGCAGACAGACCCCTGACCTGGTGCAGGAGGGATAGGCCGTTCCTCAGCGCTCACTCCTGATATGGTGCGGAAGCACCTTGGGGATAAACTGCTCAGGTAAGCGGATAATCCTGGAGCCCCCAGGACATCCCCCCTTATCCCCAAACACCCCAGCGCTGCACTTGGCTTCTTAACGGGGGAGATTTGGGGGCGGGAGGGGAGGGGGGGGGCGGGGGGCTGGTTCCTCACCCCCTCCCTCCCACGCCCTGTCTGGCTCTTTCGGCTTTGACATGGGCCTCCATGAGAAAGGGTCCACTCTCGGTCTGTCTGGCTCCGGGTAACATCTTTTGAATGTCTGCAGACACGCCCCTTATTCCACGTTGCGGTCTTCCACCAGGAAATGACCCTGTGCACAAAAAGCCTACACGTTTTCTGCTCCATACTAATGACTGCACAGCGTATCACAGCGCGGTTTAGTGTTGTGGTTTAGCCGTGATGCAGCGTTGGTGTATCAGAGCAGTTTGTTTGTGTTGCAGTGTTGATGCATCAGAGAGATAGAGGTTGAGTGTTGATGTATCAGGGCGTTGTTGAGTGTTGCATTTTTTTTTTGTGATACAGCAGCAGTGTGTTACTGTTAGTATTCTAGATATGTTGTGAAAACACAAATGCACGACAAAAACACAATTTGTATGTGTGGGTGCGTGAACCCCCATCAGCCTCCTCATCTCCTGAAGGGGGGGGGGGGGGGGGGATCGTCCTACACACTTTCCTTTACCCCTTATTAAACATGAAAGAAGCACTCGAGCTACATCATTATTTATCCTTAATGACACTGTGCTTTCCCTCCTCGTCTTGCCTGTTGAATTACCGATCAGCACATAACGCAGGACAGATGTGCCAAATAGGGAAATACATATTCATTAAATGCGCTGAGGGTTAAAGGAGCTAACGGAAAAGCAGTTCGATTTCATTTATCCAGACGATTGATTTAAAAAAAAAGTGTCCAACTGCAGGCGATGTCAAATGGCACTTCTGTGGGCTTGTAGATTTTATTCAAATGAACAGACATCAGTCGGAAATATACTATGCGACCTGAGAACGATCTACCGGGATTTATAGAAATCTACAAATCGCAATCCATGGTAACGATGGTTATTATGCATACACAGCGACAATGTTAACGATCTCTGATCATTTTCCCCATTCTAGGCCTTAGGGTGATGCCCGGATGAAAAATCAAGCGTGTCAGACTTTTTGGACATCGTCCCTGCAGTTTGATCTGTGTTAGTGGTGAGATTTCAGAGTGGTGAGAAGCGTAGCACGCGGGCAGTGTTGCCCGGCGCGCGGGTATCCTGTCCATTTAGGCAGCTTTTTTAAAAAAAAAAAAAAAAAAAACGAATCACAGCCTCACAGGTGAAAACAATCAAAGGCACAGCCGGCGTTTTCGGGGTTAGTTTGAAAATGCACCGCGGGTCCGGCGAGCCACTGACTATGGCTCAAGAAACGAGTTTATGTCGTTTATTTATCGTAAAAATGGTAAAAGTTAGTTTAGACACCCCAATCGACAATTTCGTCTGGTGGCTTTATTTATGGTCTGTGGGCTGATTTTCAGAGGCGTCGGGTGGAGATATGTCTCTGGCCTGCAATAACTGCATACTAATCAAAACAATTACACGGAGGAAGGTGACCATCACCATGGACTGACGAGACGGGACAGCAACTGCTGGAACAGAAACAGGACTGACCACAGCTATCCTCCAAAGGTTACCATGACAGCTGCAAAAAAAGGACCCACCTGGAAATAGCGGCGACATTTTTGGTAAGTAGCCTACATTTTAAATAAGTAAACCGAAAGCTAAGAACACCCCCTATGCGGAGTACCGCAGTAGTTCGTGTTCCCTGTACTCAATCAGCGTTTGTCTCAGGCTTAATATTAAATGCAAAGTGTTCGTTTTTTATTCACAGTGCTTGCCAAGTTCAGTGATCATCAAAACCAATGTACAAAACTGTTTGTGAAAAGTAAAAAGTAACACTTGCATATATATTTGTAAGTAAGAGTAACAAGCCGGGTCTGAACATTTTTTCCAGTGCTATCGTTCCCAATTCCGTCCAATTAAAGATTTCCCAGTCAGAGAACGGCGGGGAATGAAGGATGTTTCTGGGGGGAAAGTACTCTTGGTTTAGTTTAGAGTTAAAGTGATGTCCTCCAACAAGAAGCAATTATCTTTTTTAACCGAAGGCAGGACATCATTTACGGCAACGGGCCGTGGCTGACAGCTCATTAATCTTGAGCAGGCCGCGCTTGTCTGACAGATGCTGTTGGTGGGAAATGAAGAGACCGAGAGAGACTAGCTAAAATAATGCGAATGCGTCTCCCCAGTGACAACAACGCTTATGCTCACAATATACCCGTACCTGGAGCTGCTACTTCAAAGTTTATTTATCAGGTGGAAATAGATGTTATTTTCCCCCCCATGAGCGATATTAAACACCGCTGTACTTGATCAAATTGACTTTTTTTTCGACTTTTCTTTCTTGTTAGTTGTGAGGTGCAAAACTTTACAGATGCAAACGGTTATTTTACTGAAAGCACAGCCATAAATGATTACTCACCGGTGGAGAAAAATAATATTTGTCTTCTTGCAATGACACTTAAATATGTAAAGTCCCTTGTGGAATGCATTTGCTTGGTCTTCTTCTTTTTTTCTTTTTCATTTTGGTCAGATAAATATTTCAGTGTTTCACTGCTGTGCTGCCTGTGGAGTAGGTGCGCCGATGTTATGGGTCACAGCTGGGTTGGTGTGCTCAGTGAGTAGGTGTGAAATAAACACAGCAAGTGTACACACGGCCGCTCTTCTGCTCCTCGCTCCCAGTGTGTGTCACACCGTGATTCAGTCCCACCAGGGGCCTTCGCTGTTGCATGAAGAAGTACTTTTTTTGGGGTTTGTTTTTTTTAAGTTGGATTAGTTTTGTATTTTTTTAAGCCACATTGCCCCACTGAGCACCCAAATGTTTCCACCCTCACCTCCCCCCCCCCTCCCTCATCCCAGGACTTCAGTGAGTTGTGTTTGAAGAAGAAATAATCAGGCCGAATCGAGTAAACAGCTGGCACAGATAGATGAACACGTGTTTGGTTTGATGTGGTTTCAGGAAACCGGTTCGGCAGGGTTTTTTTTTTCCGATGATTGATAGCAGGTTTATCTGAGGTTTATAACAAGTGAGCGAGAACAAAGTGTGTTTTAATCCACAGTGCCTTTAGCGTGTGTGTGTGTGTGATTACTCTATTAGAATTCTCTCAGGGTCATATTTTGGTGACAGACACGCCTGGGTTCTAGCAGGTGGCCTGTGCGAAAGGAGTGTACCTGGTTTGGCAGTTTCACGGTCTCCTATGAGCCCATTTGTATCCACATGGACTGGTGATGTGTGTTTCATTAAGACCATTCTCTTTGAAAAAAATATTACTGGCTACAGTCATAAAGTTGCTGAAACTCCATTGGAGGCCTTCATTTGCCATCGCCATGAGTTACCACCGGAGTTCCACAACTGTGCCTTGACCATGAATACAGAGCCCTCTGTGTCTAAGAGTGGGCGGTGTCTGGAGTCAGTGGGGTCTCCTGATTGGGTGAGATCTTGAGTGGGCGGGGAAATTAAGGACACCAGACCTAATTACTAATGAGTTAAATGTTCTGCATATTACTGATCTGTTATTTATTTATTTTATTTTTTTTAAAAAGAAACAGAAAAATAATCCACAGAATATTAATTTGTATTTAATGTGCAGTATTGTTTTTTGAATGGCAAGCTACCGACTAGTGTCAAAAACGAATACGGCATTATGATTGGAAGGTAATGGCTTCATTGATCTGCTCTTAGAGAAACACATTGCTGCGCTTCCCCCCTCTCATTCTTTAAAGGCTGCTTATTGGTAGCGGGGGGGAAAACAGAATTTGGATTTGGGAGAACACCTCCCCCTGACAGAGACTTCCCTCAGCAGTTTATTTGTGGTTTCTAGCGTTCATGTGCAGCCCTTCTGAGCGGCCTATGGGCTCCTGAATTTATGGCCTCCACGCGCGGGTACACACACACGCACACATGCGCATACACACACACGCATGCACACTGATGACATCAGCAGTGAAGCCCTTTCAAGTCTTGGTTTTCTGAAATTGCTTCCAGCACCAGCTTTTAGGGATTGGGCGCCTTTCGTTGGTACCAGAGTTCGTCTTTTGGCCGATCTTCAAGCGCGTACTCGTGTTCTGGAAGCTTCTCTCTTTGCGAGACCCGTGGCAGATGGCCTCCGGTTTTATCAATGGAGAGAGACTCCTAACCACACATGTAAGTGTGTGCGCGTGTGAATGTGCGTGCATGTGTGTGTGTGCGTGCATGTGAGCATGCGTGCATATGAGTATGTGTGTGAGCATGTGTGCGTGCGTGCGTGTAAGCAGCGTCCTGATGCACCATCTCTTCCAGGGTCCTTCCATCCCATTTCAGTACAGGTTGCTGTACAGGTGTTGTCAGGTAACTGAGTTTTTAAAAAAATACATTCCAGCCAACACGCATTATTTCCTTGATAAAATAAAAGTGCAAAATAAGCGTGTAAGAACAGCGTGTGTTCTTGTGATGTTTGCTTCAGTTCTTACGCAAAGACGTCCTTTACAGTGAGTCCCTTATAAAGAAAGCAGTGGGGCAGCATTACCTGGTGAGAGTCGCCTGTAGATGTGGAAGCCAGATAGCATTCCCTAAGGCTTGTGTATGTTATTATCCAGCCTGTGGGATGGCTAATCAGCCCCTCGCTAATCAAATAATCTTAATTAATTTCACTCGCCCGTTATTGAAATGGGTTGAGCTGAGTGACATAGACGTGATTGTACGCATCACAGGAGAGACCGCTGGGTACGTCCCGCTGCTCGTCAGCACAGTCTCCTCACGCACGGAGCATTTCTTCATTTCCGCTTCGAAATGATCTCCCGGTTTCCCGGCATCGCGTGACGCGATCGCTGCTGCTCGGACCCGCCGAACGCGGGACGTTTCCCGGTGAAGACAGAAAGAAATGGTACGGAGGCTTTGCTTTAACACTTGTCAAGGCAACGGACACAGAGGGAGTATTTATTTGCTGTGGCTGAGCGCAGGCTGAGATTCGATTGCTTTCATTTATCACAGCAGGAGGGCAGCGTGGGAGTGTTTCAGCGATGGGCGAACTGACAGCAAATCACGTGCGTTCACATTCTCACCAGCCAATCAGAAATTGGCATTTATTCACTGAGCCTGGCTGACCTACAAATGGCAAACCGATCTCTCCACCCACTCAAATACAGACTTGGACTTGAACGAAGAAATATTTTGCCAGAAAAGGAAGTTGTTGAGCAGTGTTGGGCACAATGATACACAGCGGCATCGTGTACAAGACTTTAAAGGGGCACAATTAATTAATCAGACAAAAAGATTATTGCTAAGACCATCAGGCTACGCATCGTTGACAGTGAAATGAGGCCCTGGGTATGTCTCTGGGTTCGAATGAGATTCCTCTCTCCCAGTATAGCTGTGGGCCAAACCCCTGGCACAGACTGCCCCCCTGTTCAGAGAGAACGTCGGACGTCAGGGTTCAGTTGGCGGCGTTGGGACGCGCCCCTTGGGACGTTGTCGTGGAGATTGTGGAAGTCAGGTCGGCGCGGTAACCACTGACAGTCGGCCCTGGATTGCCCGGCCTGTTCTGCTGCCTGCGGCTGGCAGACCTCCAGGCTCATGTCCCATGGGGCTTCTGAGCCTGACCGCTGGGGTTGAGTCTCTGATTCCAGGGATGCGCCCCGCTTCTTCAACGGTCAGTTCCCATGGGTTGTGATGTCATCATGCAGGTGGGGCAGCAATTGGATGCGCCAGCTCAGTTTCTGACCAATAACAGTGCCGGCTGTAACTTGCTCAGTCCAATCAGATTTCAGGAAATTCAAATGTTGCTACTTCTCTTTCCAGATGCTTTAAGGGGACAGTGTTGGGGTGGGGGGGGGGGGCGGTGGGAGTTAACCACTATCAGTGCTTCTTCCTCTCCTGTCCCTGCAACACATCGCCCCCCTCCCGTCACACACAGGCCAGACCCTTCCTCCCTTTCTTTATCTCCCACCCAAAGGGGGGGGGGACCGAGGAGGGGTCCGAGAGGCACGCCCGTCTGCGCCCGTCGCCTGACCCGGCTCCCAGTGATCACTGTGACCGTCACCGCCTGGTACCTGCAGCGCCCGACTGCACTATCACTGACCCCCTTTCCAGTGTAAAGGGCATTAATGTGTGGAAAAGGTGAACCCAGTGCGGTCCCATTAATGACGTCCGGGCACTAATGGTCTGATTTCAAGTCTGATTTCAAGGGTGTACGACCCAACTTGTGCTTATGAATGTACAAACGTTCATTTGTTTGTTAGTTGTGAGAAGCGACAAAAAAACAAATTAGTGTAGAGCCAAGAGTAAGAGCAGCTGCCACAAACAGCTCTTTGCTTTCCTCAAAGTGAGATACAGGCCTCTGCCGCTCTTTACTGGAGAACAGCTGTTCCCCTCAGGCTCTCTGCAAGCCTGTTAGCGACAGCACATATCTTTTGACTGTAAAAAAAAAAAAAAAAAAAAACCATTGACCCCGGCATTCCCTGCCCAGAGCAGTTACCGTTGGCAGCGCTCAGCGGCTAACGACAGCAATTTATTTAAACGAAACGGAGCCGTTATTACTGTTGAGTCGTTACCGTGGCGTCTGAGCGATTAAGCTGCTCAGAGGCGGCGGCCGCCGTCGTCGTCGTCTGAGGGAGGTGAACGAAATTCTCCCCAAACGACTTTTTTTTTCCCGTCACGGCCCAAAAAATTAGCGGCTGAACTTCTGTGGCTGTTTGTGTGCGCCGAACTCAAACATAACCGTAATTATGTTTAAAAAAACAGTCGCCATACAAATAGCTTGAGGCAATCTTAATGTTATGAACGAACTTTTGTACCCTTACACAACTGAACACTTTTCTGCAAATGATGTTATTTTATGTTTAAGGGATATATAATGTGTTTACAGTTTCTTTTTAAATTTTGTTTCCCATTTCTAAAGGCCTTTTGTTTTACTCTCAGTAGCGGTTTGATTCGCGGATAACAGAAGCACCGTTTGCCAGCGCGAGATGTGAATCTGTTCATTAATAGATTTTCCCCATCCGTACTCTGGCCGTATTTTTTTTTAATGGCGTCTGGCTGGCACCGCGAATATCGTCCGGCGTGTCTCCAGAGGAAAGACCGGCGCGGCGAGACGCTTAATAAGGAGTTTGTACTTCAACGCGAGATCTTCACGGTGATGAAATCCTTCACACTTAAGTGGGACACCATTTTAAACTGCCGCCAGGCCCCGGGGCATTACCATTTTTGGCGATCCAGAGCACTTCTGGACCTCCTGAAGTTAAAATGATCTCCCCCCGTTTTGTGTGTTAAGGTTTAAACCTAAAGATTTTGGGGGGTGTCATCAAAAAATATGATGATGTGTTGCAAGGGTGTTTTTTGTGGAAAGCTCCAGAGAAGGTTGAACTGTGGTTCAGTTTTTTGAGAACATTTGGTGAAGTCAAACTCTGCAGGCTTGTTTGTTTTTTTTGTGTGTGTTGACATTGATAATTGACTTCAAAACCTCAAGCGAGCATTTCTTCAGTCAGGAGAGAGCTCTCTGGCTCTTTTGCGTACACAATATTGTGTCATAGAGGCACAGCTGTAAGGTACACTCCCTCCTTCCTGGTGTGTGTGTTTGTGAGGGGGGGGGGGGGGTGGGGGGGTGGGGGGGTGGGAGGATTAAGGGATTAAGACCGCCCCTTCAAAATTAGCAATCAGCTGAACATGGAAAAAAAGAGCCTGTAACAAGGAGTTCAAGATGAGGGTGCTCTTTTAAAGCTCGGCGCCTGCCAAATGTAGCGTATTACATTTCATTAAATTATGATGTATTTGCAAATCTTCCAGAAGTAAAATTAGCAGTGCAATCGGTAGTCACACAGACTACTGGGAGTTTACCTCATGCACTTGTTATTGGGGGATTCAGGCCTGGTTATTGGGGGGTTCAGGCCTGGTGTTTGCTCTGTTTGCTCTTTTTGCTCTTGTCTCTTGCCTTGCTACCCTGTGAAGCGTCTTTGTGACAGTTTTCTGTAAAAAGCGCTATGCAAATAAAGTTTAAGTGGGGAAAAAAAAAATTTAATTAACATGTGGCCTGGTAGCATTGCACAGACTGTACTCCATAGATTGCAAGTTGTTGTTTTTTTCAAAGGTGTTGCCAACAATTTCCCACAAAAGCGGCACTTATTATTACAGTGCTAATTATTCTAACACACGGCCAAAACAGCAATAAATGTGCGGCCTTAGCTTATTTTTAATAGGAGCCAGAAATATGTTTTTAGAGTGAATGCAGTTAAAAAAAAAAAATAATAATGTCACCCTTGTGATGATTTAAAGAGCGGTTGTTAAAGGGGCAGGGAGAATTGCTTGAGGGTTGAAAGCGAACCTGAGCGATACCTCCCTCACCGCCGAACCGCTTTTGTGGCAATCGTCGCTAATGCGCTGAGACAAAGGGGCCCAGTTTCAGCCCCAGAAGAAGCCGAAACAGACGGCCCTTTGTCTTCGTTAGCTCAGCGGAGCTTGGCGAAGCTCGATAGCACGATAGCGCGCACACCTTGATCGCCCCGGCGGATGAGATCCGACACGTTTGATATCGTCGGCGCGGGCCTCTGCCAGCTGCTATTTTAAACCACCCCCCGGGGTGGGGGGGGGCAGCAGTTCTGCCGTACAGAAGCTCTTTTGATACCTGCTATCTATTTTTAGCCAGACTGAGCATCGTTTGTTTTTTTTTTCTTCTACAGGCTTTTTTAAAAAATTTTTTACCTGGTGTTGCAGCTCCTGGCGTTAAGTTATGACCGCTTTTATCTGATTGGTCCTCGAAATTGCGGTTATTAAGACCCGTGTCAGCGCTGTGAAATGGTCTCGCGTGTCGTCTCTCCTCAGTATTGCACGCCAGGCCTTCGTCCAATCACGGGTGTTTGAGCGCTGAACGCACCTCAGCGATGAGGCAGGGGATTGGCAGATTGACTCTAGAGGATTCCACTGGATGTTCGTAGGTGTCGCTGGACATAGCTGCACAGCGGCGCTGGCAAGCAAATTCGTTACTAGGGTGTTCTGTCTGGAGTTTGTTTTTTGGGTAAACATCTGTAGATTGTTCAGCAGTGTTTTTTTTTAATTTTTAACAAAGACTTATGTCTATCATTTGAATAATTAGATATCATTGAAGATCATCCTTATTCGCTGAAGATGTCATTTGCATAGTTAGCAATATATGCAACTAGCATTATTTGGTGCATATCATTACCAGTATTAGGTATAAATATCATTACTCGCTTGATTATTTTTAGATATATTTAGCAGCATTATTGGCTGTGGATATTAGTATATACTGTGGAGAGCTTTGGATGTACTTCTAATCATTATTAACTGTGGGTATTATTAGATCACTATTAGCTAAACATATCATTATTAGTGATGGATACCTTTATTAACTTTATTAGCTGTGGGTATTTTCATGATCAGTATTAGCTAAGCATATAATTAGTAGTGGTGGATAACTTTCTTAACATTATTTGCTGTGGGAATTGTTGTAAGCATTATGAACTATGGGAATTGTTATGAACATAATTAGTTGTGGATATTATCATGATCATAATTATCTATGGATATCGTTTGGGGAAAGTACGAAAAATAATTCAGTGCAGGCAGGTATGTGCCCCCCTCCACCCCCACCCCCAACCCCCCAACCCCCCACCCCCATAACTTTTCCACTTCAGGAGGCGGGAAAATAAACATTGTGACAACGCTACACTGTTAGATACAGGGGAGCTTATCTGTGTTTATAGTACCTGTGTACAACTGGTGAGAGAAAATCCTTTAAAGGAACCATAAGCAAGTTGCGCGCGCGCGCGTGTGTGTGCGTGTGTGTATGTGTGTGTGTGTACAGAGTCAGACAGAGAAAGAGAGAGGCAGAGACAGAGAGACAGAGATCAGGGGTGTGGTATTAAAAATATTGTCGCCACAGAATAAGCCTATTAAAAAATTCTACTGCAATAGCTCTGTGGTTTCAGTGGAAAAGAAGTGACTATTCGAGAGAAGTGAAATGCGCAGTGGGTGGGTGTGTGCTGTATAAACAGGGAAGGCCCAAGATAGACGTGTGCCACAAAGATAGACGTGTGCTGCGCCGAACATTATCAAATCAAAGAAAATGGGTGTGCCCACTACAGTCGGGCTATCTGTTAACTAAACACAGGGCACGCCTTGCTGGGTAATGATTTAAGCAAACGGAGGGAGAAGTAAAAAAAAAAAAAAAAAAAAAAGAAAGCCTTTGTGGTGTGGGGATGGCTGGTTTAAGCAGCCACACCTGCCCTGGGTCAAGCTAATTAGACCAATTGGATAATTGGTTAAGAATTAGATAATTGGCCAGGCTAATTGGGCCCAGGAACAGGAGTGGCTGCACCTGTGCGTAGTGAGGTAATCACTGCGCACAGGTTAAATCTGCCATCCCCACCCACACCAGGAGCTTCTCTGTCATGACAGTGTTTAAGATCTGCTCATTTGGCTGTACCATCTTGCCAAACCCTCGTAAAATAAATCTGGACTGTTGGAACATCATCTCCCTGTGTCTCTGTGCTGGAGGGCCCCGTGGAAAGCCACTTCGGTGGCCTGTGGCAGGCGTATTTGTCACAGCCTTATACCGTGTTTTCATTCCAGTCAGGACAAAATTAATCTATTATAATAAACTTAAATAATAAGTGCTTAATGTCTGTGAAGTGTATATTTGTGAAATTTTTTTTGGACGGGAAAATATTTTGAGTTATCAGTTCTCCCCTGGCGGAAGACTTCAGAGCGCTGGACCCAGAGGTGGACTCTGATACAGACAAAGAAATTTCCCGTAAATATTTGATCAAAGGAATTGAACTGAATTGAAAATTTGAGCATCAGGGACATTTGCGTGAGCCTGTGCGTTTGAACTTTGTGTTATTTTCGAAGTCACAAAAAATTGAACTTTTTTTTTTTTTTAAATTTAAAGAGTGACTTTAAGGGCCGTGTCTGTTGTGGGCGGAGATTTAGCACAGGGGGCCGGACTCTCTCTCGGTGTCCTGGCTCTGACTGCAGGCCTGGTGGGACGGGCATCCTGTACAGAGGCCGGGAGAGGGGGCCTGTGGTCCCCCCAGAGTGGGTGGGGTGGGGTGTGCGGTGGGGGGGGGAGTCAGAACTAAATTTGTCAGCACAAACTGCGTTGCTGTGGCAAGGGTGGTTATGACGCTGCTAGCATCTGCAAAATGCATTGGAGTTTACGATACCCACACATAACCCCTTTCAGGACACGCACATGCACACATGCACACATACTCACACACACACACACACACTCGCCCACACACGCACACACACATATTACACACACACACTCACCCACACACGCAGAAACATATTACACTCACACACACACTCGCCCACACACGCACACACATTACACACACACTCACGCACACGCACACACACATTACACACACACACTTACTCACGCATGCACGCACACTCACACACACATGCACACTCACCCACATACACACCCCCCCACACACACATATATAATCATACAGACATGCATGCACACACATAATCACTCAACCGCACACAGGCTTTTATATAGACACAGGCACAGACACACATGCAAAACTCTCTCTCTCTCTGTCTCTCTCTCTCTTCCCCCTCTCCTTCCCTCCCTTCCTCCCTCCCTCTCTCTGTTTTGTTCCACAGCCTCCCCTTCATGTAATTTCCATCTCTGAAGTGTTGCTGCTGTTCACAGCTGTCTCTCTGCAGAGGGCCATCCACACGTCCCGCTGTACATTCAGCCCAGCACTGTAAACGGCTCTGTGAGATTAAAGGCAGTTCCTCACACTGGGATTCACTGCAAGTCTCTTTAATGCTGCAACAAATCCCAGATGCTCCAGTTTCTGTCAGTGTTACAACAGCCCTTCTGCCGCTGCCTCTGAGCAGATACCTCTCGCACTGCATAAACCCCATTTTAAAACGGGGTCCCCCCCGTCTCACCTTAAAAAGGGGGCTCATCAGGCCAATCCACCCTCTGCTCTCCTGTGGTAATGCCCCCCCCCCCACCTGGCACCTTGCCCCCTAGGACAGCACAGGTCTGTTCGGTGACACACCCGCCTGTGCGTTTCGCTACACTTGGGGGGGACGCTGCAGATGGAGCCGTGTCGGCCATTTTGTTTCCCCTGCTGATAATTTGCGGCCTGTAGTCCCTCTGCAACCACAGCGCATTTGAACTTTTTTTCCTTGGCTTAATTTTTCCCTCCATCTGAGAGGAGTGACATCACAGCGGTGTGGGTTCTCAGCCGCAGTGCTGTGCCTGATATTAATAAGATCACACTGCCGCTCACTTTGGGCAGAAAGGGGGCTTTTGCAGACATCCTGGTGCTGGAACATGTCTCTGGCTCTCCATAAAAGCAATAAATACATTTTTTTTTAAAAACCCCGCTCCTAGTCTGGGCCCTTCACGAGAACACGAGTGTCCCTGACCTCTGACCTCTAGCTGAGAATTATGGGCCGTCCAGGACCACCCAAAGACCCGAAGGCCAGGCGTGGCCATGATCAACAAACGGTATCAGACTCCGTTCCCGTCTGATTACTGAGGAGGCATCTGGGCGCCAGCACATTATAGGCTGGCAAACATTTAAGGAATGCTGGGTAATGGTGGGGTGACCCATCTCCACGGAGACCGCGACTGGTGTTCTGACTCACTGTCGGGCCCCAAGTCAGGCCCCCCCGGGGGTCAAAAGGTCATCAGTGGGGCAAAGATAAGAGCGTGTTTGGCCAGCACAGACACACACGAGATTACAGACCCGGAGGGTCTTTCGTTTTTTAAATTCTGTTAACGTTTGAAGGGATGAAGTTTACGCTTTTGTTAACATGCCACACTCTCCTTCTGATGTGTGTCCACTGCAAAAGAACAACGGTGTAGCCCCTCGTCTACAAAAGCCCAAAAAACACAAACAAAGAATTTATGGCCGAACTATCACAGTTAAAAAGAATTAAACAAAGATCATTGCAGAGCATTCTAGGGATTCTTCAGGATGATTGAAGACTAGCTATCAGTCCTCAGGGTTCGTGGAGTGCTCTTACAAATATGTGTGAATAAATATCAGAGTTTAAAATATAGCCGCCTCTCACCGTCCTTTTAGTTTCAGTATAGATTAAATGTAAGGCAGTACCTCTGTACGCATGCATCCTCTCAAAAGCAGCAGACGCGGAATCACTTTTAGCCACAGTTTCGTTTTTACAAATACTTTGTTGAGCATGTTTTGTTTATTGAGTGGTTCAGGAAGAGTGCTTGCGTTGTTTAACGTTGCGCTCTAGGATTGCGAATCGCGAGCTTTGCTTATCAGCTCCGGTGTGGTGACACAGAGGGTTCTCCGTTAGAGTTTGTGAGGAGAGAGGTCTCCTCCTGTAGCGAAACCACAGGCTCTCTCTACAGTTCCTCTGCTCCCTACACGGGGTTCCTTCAGCCCGACTGCCCGTAACTGCGCCGAATTATGATTAATTAGTGGTCGGAAAAAAAAAAAAAAAAAAAAAAATAGAGACCGAGTAGCTTTTCTGAAAATGGTACTGTACATTTCCACTGAGAGGGAAAACAGAATGGCGTGAGTCGCAGAAACACAGCCCTGCTACGTTCGGTGCCTTCGGGCCTGAATGTCGTCCAGCGTCGTATGGAACATTCCATATGGAAGGAAAGCTGACATGTATAAACACACTCGCGCGCGCACACACACACGCACACACACACACACACACACATTCATTCTGGCTAGTGGCACGGCAAGGTCAGACGGAATAAATCTGGTTGTCCGACTGAGGCATAATTGTTTAATCTCAAATCCAGTGCGCTGGAGTTACGGAGCCAAGGCAACAAAAATTGTGTCCCTGTCCCTGTACAGGCCAAGAAAGCCCATAAACATCTGAACATAAACCTTGTGATATTTTTCAAGGGAGTGTTTTACCTACTTTCTGTAATTTTGACGCTTTATTTTTAGGTGGTGGGTATTTTTAGGCAGTGGTTGAGCGAAGCCTTGTTTTTCCATTGCGTAAAATGTACCACTGGGGAAATATTTGTTTTGAAGTCTGCCCCAGCTCTTGGGCTGCATTCTTTAAATACCCTGTCGAAGATCTGTCTGTTGTGACAGGGGGTGCATTTGAAATGCGAGGCTCCACCCTACTCCCTGCAATCCTAGTAGCCAATTTCACCGAGTGACAAAATACGGTCCTGTTGTCCCTGAGGGGGAGGGTTCGAACCCTGGACTCGAGGAGCAGGTTTATTTAACCTCCTGTTCCAGGTATGTTCTCCTCAGATGTGATAAACAGTAGATACTTTTAAAAAAACGTAAACAGAGCCGATGGCCGACTTGTTAGCGACGCTCGCTGTGTAAACACGCGCACAACACATTTGCATGCGGACCCTCGCAGGGAAAACGAACAGGCTTTCTCGTGTTAATCCCCGACGCTGGTTTCGTACGAAGGTACGGCCCTCTCGTCCTCCTGACGGGACACAGGCGCCCGGGGGGGGGGAGAGAGAGAGGGGGCTGGCAGTCAGACAGGGCGACCCAGTCTACAGGAACATCGGCGGGGAAAAGAGAGTCCTGGCAGGTCTTCAGCCTCGTCGTCAGAATCCGATCAAATCAGTGTTATTTGTACGCCGTCTGTTTTTTTTTTTACAGAGAACTGTCACAAAGGCGCTTTATGGAGCAACTGCAGGGAAAACTGGATAAAAACCAGGCCTGAACCACCCAAAAAGCAAGCAAGTGAGGTTTATAATAAAAAAAACTCCCCAGTGGGAAGAAAAAACACTTGAGCAGTGGTAAGAAAAAAAACTCCCCGATGAGAAGAAATCTTGGGTGGATTTCTTACTATTGGTGAGTTTTCTCTCCTTAGAGAGAGCTCACCTGTGCACCTATAGGCACTGAGGCCTATAGCCTACAGAGAGCAGCCCTGGGTGCCTATAACTGCTCTTTACAAAGAGCTCACCTGCAAACCTATAGCTGCTCCTTACAAAGAGCTCACCTGCGTACCTATAGGCACTGAGGCCTATAGTCTACAGAGAGCAGCCCTGGGTACCTATGACTGCTCCTTACAGAGAGCAATCCTTAGCGTTGTTTCTTTAGCGAAAACAGTCCTGAAAGGTTAGCGGTGTGTGCTCTGTGTCACGAGTGAACAGGACAAGCAATTCAGACGATGAAAATGAGCAAACAGAGGGAAGGTGTGTCTCGGAACGAGCCCGTGAGGTCGGTGGAGAGCGTTTCTCTGTTCCTAAACGGGTTCGCCTGGAAGGTTTGTTCTGTCGTGTGTCACCAACCTGTCTCGCCAAAGCCCAAAAAACTGCCCGGTCTCACATAAAGTCTCTCTGTTTCTGGGATTCCTTTATTTACCAGATTTACAGATTTTAGGGGGGCTGTTTACCTTCAGTTTTATTGGCAAACAGGGTTCCTAGTGTCCATTGGCCACGGTTGTGAAATCACAGATTTGAAATCACAAAATGTCCAGTGTTAATTCAGCTCTAAACAGAGTACATTTGAGTCCAACCTGGGACCATAAGAGTTGATTCAGCTCATTTTATTGCGATGGAACTGAATTTGTGTGACGCAGATATATTGGAAATGTTACTTTTCAGGAGTTTGGAAGATGTTAGAGTAATTTAGAGCCTTCTCTTGCCTCGATTTATCACCAGTGAAGATGATGTATTTTATCATCTGCGTTCCAAGTGAATCTGGTTCCAATACATCATAATGCATGTATACATTCAAAATGGATAAGCCGTTATTAACTGGAACACGGACCGGGCAGAGATTTTCAGTGTCAGAGGTTTTAATTGTGGAGAGGGTGAAGCTGACCCACCCACTTCCCGCTCCCTGATAGCGTTTCCGGATAACAGCAGGCCTAAGAAGAGTACAGCTTTGTGCCTCATCACCTGTTACTCAGTGCTTATCTTTCCGAATTAAGCGCTGTTTGTTTATCAGGGAGTGCACCGAGAAGAAAAAGACACTCTCGCTTTCTGCCCTCCGGATCTAGAAAAATAATAAACAAGCCCCCCCCCCCCGATTTTACCTTGAGAGCCGGGCCATTAAGCCTGGCCTTGAACGAGAGGGGGCTCTGTGTGTTCGAGCACCAAAACGCGAGACTAGCAGGGAATTTATTACAGGCATTTAGCTTACACAACTTTTTACACAGCATTTAAATAGCATCCAGTCATACAGCTGGATGTACACTGAAGCGATGCAGGTTAAGCACCTGGCTCAAGAGTACAATGGCAGGGGAATCATACCTGTGACCTTTAGGTTGCGTGACCAGCTCCTTTACCCATCATGCTGTGCTGCCGCCCTGGTTTTTGGCACCCTTGATAGGAGCGGTGGGAGCGGGTGTAAAATGGCGGGAACGCCGGGGCTCAGTTGGGGGGGGGGGGGGGGGGGCGGAGGCGGGGGCCGCATTCCTGCATCCCCGCCAAACCGCCCAGCAGAGCACCGCGAATAAACAACACGGGGCGGGAGCCCCGACACACAGGAGGCGCATTTACGCCTGCCGTCCCGTCCCGTCCCCCTGTACACCCCTCGCAGGCCTGAAAGGCCCATAGATCGCCCCAGAGAGGCAGAGCTTCCGAATACAGAGGGGCGCCTTTTCCTCAGGGGGGGAAAACAAATTAGTAAAAAAAATATTCTTTTTATTTTTTCAATGCACCGAGAGGTTAAAACTCCTTGTGTTGCAGGATCGGTTTTAAATTGCGCTCATCCTGTTGTTTACGTTAACTGTCTTTTTTATTTTTTTTTGCTTTCTCACATCGCGATTAAAGTGCCGTGTGATCATCAATCTGGCCGCAGAACAGAAGGGATCGTCTCTGGCGTGCTGTCACGGTAACGCAGATCTCTGAGAGAGCTCAGGAGCTCTGTTGCACATTCATCTAACGGCATCAACTTTTCCGCTCGCTGAACGCTGACCTTAAATATTTACAGCGCTTGGCAGTGCCTGGGCACAGGTATCTGGGACTTTACCCAGAGCGCCCCTGTCCTGCAGGGCCCTGGAAGCTTCTATGAGAAGAATACTGCCTTATTCACGACAGTAGCCAGCAGGACATGGATGTGGCCTGTGGAACATTTTACCTGCTTTGGGTGTCCAGGAGAAAAGATGCCCTGCTTTGAATTTTGCGAACGGATTCTCAAAAATTCATAAAAAAAGGATTTGTGCGTTGTGTTATTCGCACACTGGCTGCTGTCAGCGATTATGTTTTTCATTTCTGTCTGCATAACCGTTTTTGAATTATGAAAGCGTGTACCCCAGTCATTTTTATCATTAAATCCTTTATTGTCTCTAAGAGTTTGTCTGCACAGGAAACGGTGAGATGGAAGTAGGGTGTGCCAACAACGTTCCTTCATAAAGGGGACAAAGCATGATCTGTGTGCATTTTCGTTTTTTGCGCTAGTTGTATCTGGCAGGCACTAGTCATTCTCCCCTTAACCCTTTGAAGATGAGGTTTTTTGGAATGTTTTTTTCCCCCTTTTAGTCGGTGTTCTAGAACTCTATTGTTTACCATTACCAGCAGTGATTGTTACGTCGGCATTAGAACGTTCAGTTAAGAAGACATTCTAATCATGTATTTGATCTCACGATTGAAAGGGTTAAATATACCCGCAGGGCCTATCCTTCGGTCTCAGCTCATGCCACCCCTCCTCTTCGATCCCGTTAGAATCCTGCTGCTCCAGTCGTTTACTGGGACTGTCTGGGCACGTGCAGTCCCTCCACAGCCACAGCTCTAAAAACTCACCTTTGACTTTTATCTCCATTGGCGTCCTGGTAGGGACGGAGACTAAAGGACTCCTAATTGGCTGATGCAGGCTAACCCGAACTGGAAAGTGCCCCATGGGCCCATCAGTGCTCTTAGTCACAAAGCCATGCTTAATCTGATTTGTTAAACCCCCAACACTTGTCTTTAAGGCAATTAATCCAGTTCACTTCTCAGCAACTATAATAAACTGCCAAAATTTGAAACCACCTCTGCAAGTCAGCATTTTATTTTACTTTCCTAGTATTTTTTTCTTTCTTCCCCCAGACACATTTGACTCTGAAGCCTTTTGATTTTCCTCACCAGGTTTAATGAGTCTCGTCCCACAGGGGTCTGAACTGGCTCTGCAGTTAGAGAGAGAGCAGAGAATGTAATGAGATAAATCTCTGAGCACAAACAGGCTTTTAGTGATCATTATGGGATTATGGTTCCACTAGACGTTCAGGCTATTAGATTGTGGAGATTTGGCACTAGGTGTTTAGATTGCTTGATGTCTGGGCATTGACACGGTGTCTGATTTGATTGATGTCAGCACGATGGAGCTGCGTGGATTGGATGTGTGTTAGTGAAGGTTTGAGCATTGGTGCAGAGAATTTCAATTGACAGATTCTGAGATGTTGGTACAGAGATTGAGTCGGTTGATGTTGATGTGTGTGTGCAGGGTGTTTCAGCTGTATTGTCATTAAGTGCTGGGTTACTAATGCCTGACTCTGCGAGGGAATAAAGATGTCTGCTCGCTTACTAATGCCTGAATCTGAGAGGGAATTAAGATGTCTGAGCTGGGATACTAATGCCTGATTCTGAGCGGGAATAAAGACGTCTGTGCTCAGTTACTAATGCCTGACTCTGAGAGTGAATAAAGGTGTCTGTGTTCAATTGCTAATCCCTGATTCTCAGAGGGAAGAAAGATGTCTGCTCGCATACTAATGCCTGATTCTGAAAGGGAATAAAGATGTCAATGCTTAGTTAGTTATTCCTGATTTTGAGAGGGAATTAAGATGTCAGTGCTCGGTTACTAATGCCTGATTCTGAGAGGGAATTTAAATGTCTGTGCTCGTTTATGAATGCCTGATTCTGGGAGGGAATAAAGATGTCAGTGCTCGCTTACTAATGCCTGATCCTGAGAGGGAATTTAAACGTCTGTGCTGAGTTACTCATGCCTGATTCTGAGAGGGAATAAAGATGTCTGCTCGCTTACTAATGCCTGATTCTGAGAGGGAATAAAGGTGTCTGTGCTCAATTACTAATGCCTGGAAGAGCTACTAAACTCCTGCCCTGTATCGGGCTAGCGCTGTGCTAAGAGGGTAATCATATCGCTGTCAGCCGGCTGAGTTTCGCACCCCGGTGTTAAAGGAGCGCGATTCTGAAGAAAGATGTGTATTATTGCGGCCCTGACAGGGCCATTGAGCCGAGCTGTGTGTCGCCTACCAGAGTCCCCCCCTCTGATTGGGCCCCCCCCTGGCATTCCGAGCGTACGGCGGGAATGGTGGAAGCGGCGCTTTTCTCCCGGCGCAGCGGGAACGGCGATGGAGAGGTGCGATACTGGCCCGCTCGGCCGCTTCGGATTTACGGATTAAGGGCCCGGGACGAAGCAGCGGTTTTAGTTCCCTGCGCGGATAAACGGGCGGGGGCGGGGGCGGGGGCGGGGGCAGGGGCTGGGGGGGGGGGGCTGGGGCTGGGGGGGGAGGGGGGGGCACTCAGTGCTTGGAAGGAGGAAGAGGAGGGGGAGGAGGAGGAGGAGGGATTGTCCCCAGCACAAATGTGAGAAGCAGGAGAGCGGACTGTGTGAGTCAGGGAGGGATGCTGTGGCTCCTGCCCCCAAACACACGTGATTCCTCTATAACTTGGCAAATCTCAAATGAATCAGTAAATGAATGAAGACGTGCTCTCCACTGTATTGCTGTTGTCACGCTCTCTCTCACGCAGACACAGACACACACACACTCTCTCTCTCTCACACATACGCACTCACACACACGCACTCTTTTTCTCTCTCTCTCTCTCTCACACGCACGCACGCACACACACACACAGGTGGTGCAGTTGGTGTTCAGGCTGCCAGCTGGAGAGTGAGTGAACGTTTGACCCCCCCCCCCCCCCCACCCCCAACCCCGTCCTTCTCCCCCAGGCCCTGTCGTTGGCAGAGTCTCTCTCTGAGTTTTAATTCACTTTAGCTCAGCGATTCACTGACATCTCCCACTGCTCAGCGAGGGCCATCTGCTTCCCCATTGGTTGTGCAGGGGACATGAGACTCGGGTTAAAGCACAGTGTTACGGGGACTGGGGACGGCCCCCGCTCCATCCGTACCCCCAGTTTTCGCTGGGGTACGGGGGGGCGGGTTTGGAGTGCGGCTTGGTTTGCTAATCCGCAGGCTAAACAAACTAAGACCCGGCCTCTCCGCTGTGATCCGGGTTCGGGGGACACAAGTCACGGCCGGCCGCTGGCGGGTAAACAATCCGGCCGGGCCCAGCGCTGTGCCGAGGGGCACGCCCAGCCCCCGTCCGGCCTGAGAACCGCGCGGCGGCACAATGCGCCGGGGCTCTTCATGAACCCCTCAAACACTCCCTGACCCTTGTCCCGGCCCTCTCTCGGCCCGCGCTCTGTTTGCTCAGCAAGCGCCGGCTCCAGACGAGGGGCCCCTCTGGTGAATGCCGTCTCCCCAGGAGAGAGAGGGAGAGGGAGAATGAGAGAGCGAGAGGGAGAGAGAGAGAGGGAGGGAGAATGAGAGAGGGAGAGAACGAGAGAGACAGGGAGAGAGCGAGAGAGAACGAGAGAGAGAGGGGGAGGGAGAGAGCGAGAGAGAACGGGAGAGAGAGGGAGAGGGAGAAGGAGGAAGAGAGAGAACAAGAGAGAGGGAGCGAGCGGGGGGGGGTTGGGAGAGAGGGCCCCGTGTTTGCCGTCCGCTGAGCTCAAGTACCAGGGATACCAAACACATTCTAGCCAGCTAGTGCTGCTTTCAGTGGAAAAGGCATTTGAGTTTTTACATGAATGTGCATACATGTCTGTGTGTGTGCGCGCTTGTTTGTGAGCGTGTCATGCGTGTGTGTGTGTGTGTGTGTGTGTGTGCGCACATAGTTACTTATTTTTAGTGAAAATAGGAAAAATGTGAAGAAAATGAATGTATGATTACATCTAAGGTTCAGAAAAAGAGAGAGAGAGCGCTATCCTATTCTAGCATTGTGTGTCCCTCGGGAACAGTAATGAAACGTAAAGCATCAAATATAAATGAGCTGTCTAACACAAAATGTACACCTCGTGAGTAATATCTAGACACATAACGTCCTATTTTTAACCTGCCGCAGTAACGAAGCTTTCCGTCCGCGGTTAGCGATTAGCCTTTGAGTTGGCGCTCATGCAGTAGAATCCCTCATTAGCAGACTGCAGGGTTGAGCATTGTTAGATGTAACTGTGCTGGTGTTACATATGGGAATGTAGGATTAGTAATGCATATATGCGCTGTGATGCATTATACACCATACATTATAAGAAGGTCATTATTTTTTTTGACTGGGACGGTATTATGCAATGAGGTGAAAATCGATGATGTAATGGCCTCTTGCTGGACTAGGATTAGGGCTGTTGGAGAAACCGGCTTGCCCCTGTCTACGGGCAGGAGTGTAGTATAATGGGTAAGGGACCGGTCTTGTAGCCTAAAGGTCACAGGTTCGGTTCCCAGTGTAGGACACTGCCGTTGTACCCGTGAGCAAGGTGCTTAACCTGCATTGCTTCAGTATATATCCAGCTGTATAAATGGATGCAGTGTAAATGCTGTGTAGAATTTTGTGTCAGTTGCTCTGGATAAGAGCGTCTGCTGAATGCCTGTAATGTAATGTAATTTGTTTTCACAAAACCATGGGGCTTGAAGCCTCTGCTTTTGACCTCCGCGCTCCACAGTGTGTCAGGGTACAGTGTGCGGTGCTGCTCTGAGCCTCTGATCCAGGAAGGGGAAGGTCGAGGGCCCAGGTGCGGCAGGGCGGAGGTCTTGGTGCCCGGCCAGCCGTTAGATGCATTTCAGCAAAGCGCGGCGCTGCAGATTTGCTCTGGAGCCGCAAGTGCCGCCCGTTCCCAGCGGTGTGATTAAAGTAAGGAGCGTGAGATATAAGAACGCTTGTGGGTGGCACACACAGCAACGTGGATCATTTGTTTGACTGTGGCCTGTTTTTGTTTGTTTATTGTAGCGTTTCTGCTTGTGTGTGTGTGTGTGTGTTTCTTTTTTTTTTTGGGGGGGGGGGGGTGCTTCTCAGTTCATTTTGTTTGCAAGACAAAACAACAGCGTAATGTGTGTAGCAGTGCTTTCAGTCCCAATATCGAATTTCTGTCAAATTTGTTTTTATATAAGCGCAGTAATATGAAAGTATTACTACAAAGCGTGTGTTTTCTGCGTAACGCTGGATGCTAAACCTTTTTTAAAAAGCTCTGCAATATCGCGCTTTGTTACACAGTGACCTCACTATACCTTGATACCAGCTCTGAATATGGCGAGATTTAATGACAAACGGTAGGCTTATTTAAATGAGGCTGGTTGCAGTGAAACGGTGCCTTTGTAAACAGGGAAAGCAGTGATCGTACGCCCGTGGGTCTGGTTATAAACAGTCGCCCTCCTAAAATGAACCTGGCTATGAGCACGCTAAGCACAGTAAAGCTTTTTTAGATGAATGCAGTGGGCTTAATGTAATTAGCCTGGTTATGAAACTTCACGCTAAGTAAAAGACTGATTATAAACGGACCGTGCTAATAGCTAGGTTTAAACAGTGAGCTTTTTAGAAGGAATCCGGTCATAAACAGTGGGCTATATTGAAGCGAGTGGGGCATAGATGGTAAAAAACTGGAGCCTTATTAAAAAGAGGTGCAGCTTTTCAGATGGGGGGGATTGGGTGAGGGGTTGGGGGGGTGGCGGGTGTTGCTCTGACCTCACTCTGGTGTTTTTTTTGGTCCCCTCCCCAGTTTCTCACAAAACCCCCCTTTCACCTGAGTGCCGTGGACCGGGCCAGAAACGGGGCCTTAGCATCCTGTCTGCCCCCCCCCCCCCCCCCGGCAATGACACCCCTCGCATTCCAACGGCCGAGTAATCACGTCCCCCGTGGGACGGCGTTCAGGGGGGCAATTCTGTGCCACTGGCAAAAACGACCAAATACACAAATGTGTAAATGCAAGACTCTCCACTCTGACTTTGAGTCGTCCATATAGCAAGGGTCTGGGATGCTACTGTCATGCAGCTGCATACCACAAAATAATGATAGTAAATAAAATGAAATACAATGAAAAAAAGATTATTTATGCCCCAAGATATTATTATTATTTATTCTACGGAACTAGAGTAATCCACACCACTGATTTTTAGCTTTCTGCAAATGAAACACTTTATCTTTATGAAAATGAAAACTCCACATAGGGTAAGGCTAAAGTGAGTGAATCTGGGCATGTACCACACTTCTGAAATGATGCGTTCAGCGATATTAAAGTGCACCCAAAACCACGGCCCTCGCACAGGTTTGCTGTAGTAAAGGGCTCCTCTTTAGCGATTGAAGGGCTACAGGGGTGGTACAAAACACACAGGCCTGGAAAACTCCAGGGTGGCAGAGGGATATAGATGCCAAGTTCCTCCGCAAGATATGTACGTGTGCTTTAAAATATTTACGTTGGACTGGGTCGCCCGCGTGTAAGGAATTCCTCTCCTCCGCGGTGAGAATAAAGGTTACATTTAATAATAATCATATTAATTTTGGCAGGGGCGAAAATGAAGAGATGAAGGTGTGTTAAGGACTGGAGGTGATGAAGTGAAGGAACCAGTATAGTGGGTGGGCACAAATAAAATATATATATATACTCACCCACCCCAGAAACCCCCCACCAAGCGCCCAACCACCCTCCAACCCCCCCCCCCCCCCCCTCCAACCACCCTCCAACCCCAGAGTAACATTCTGTTCGCTACTTTAAAACTTTGCATGCTGGGTAATCATCGCAGTTATGCTCGCGGTCGTATCGTGAGGTCATAATGCGTGCTATGAGTCCTGCATATCACAAATGTGACAACACTACTGACACCACCCCAAGAAAAAAGAAAAAGAAAGTTTTTATTAGTACACTATAAATAAAATATTCTGTTAATATCAATTTCGGTAATCGACTAATAAAAAATTGTTAATCCTGTGTTATGATTTTTTTTTTGTGAGGGGCCCCTGTCAATCGAGGCCTTTAGAATAATTCTGACCCCGCCCCTCCCCCCATAACCCCCCCCCCCATATGACACCGCTGTCTGTATGGGTCTGCTGAGTCACTGTAAGATGCTCTGAGACTCCAGTTGTTCTGCATTTCCACCCCCCCCCCCCCCTCCCACTTTTCCAAAAAGCCAGGTCTGCTTGTTGCCGACAGTTTTCAGTTGTTAAGGTAGAGCTGAGGATTGTACACGTCGCTCAGCGCGAGGTTCAGAGAGGGAGGTTCAGCCGCATCACCGCCCCCCGCACAGCCTCGCGGTCCAGCTTCTTCACCGGGGGGGGGGGGGGGGGGGGGGGTGCGTTTTTTTGGCCGGTTCGGACTGACGTTTGGGGTGCAGGAAGTGCAAATGACCGGTTCGGAATGCGCAGCGGGGGAACAGCTCCCCCGTAGCCGTACGCGCAGGTGAATGGTTCCACCTTTAATGATTGCCTCGCTTCGCTGTGGGAACTCGCAAGGGGGATTAGAGCAGATTAATATCTGCATTCACACGTACCGGGGAAGCGACGTTTGTGATTGTGTGTGAAGAATCGGGGGAAAACAGGAAAAACAAGCAGGGGAGCGAGGTCACATTCTCTCTTTTCTTCCTCTCACACTCTCTTGCTGTCTTTATTTCTCTCTTTCTCTTTCACTCCTTTCTTCAGACACATTCTCTCTCTCTCATACATAGCCTAACCCTAACAAACACACACACACACACATTCATACACACACGCTCTCTCCTCTCTTTCTCTCTCTTTCATGCACACACACACACACACATACACACACACACTCTCTCACACACACACTTGCATTTACACACACACACTCTCGCACCCACACACACACTTTCTCTCTCTCACACATGCACACACACACCCACACTCTCACTCTCTCACACACACACACACACACACACCCACTCTCTCTCTCTCTCTCTCTCTCTCTCTCACACACACACACGCAAACCCATACTCTGTCTCACACACACACACACACACACACACATTCTCTCTCTCACACATGCACACACACACACTCTCTCTGTCTCTCACACTCACACATACTGTGCTACACATTGTTACAGAAAAGTTCTCAGCTTTAATGTGATTGATGGAAATTTTCCCTGCTGCGAGTTTGTTTGCTCTCTGACTCGAACCCCAGACCCTGGAAGCTCTGCTGTAATCTGAGGCTGGGCAAATATTTGAAATAATCTGCAAACTCCTTCCTGACAGCAGGGTAGTACATCACTCCTTACCACTGAACCCTGGAACAGCACATTCTCACACACACACACACACACACATACACATACACATACACACGTGCACACGCACACAAGCACACTTGTTCTCTCTCTCTCTCTCTCTCTCTCTCTCTCTCTGACACACACACACACACACACACATACACACAAGCACAGTTGTTCTCCTCTCACTCTCTCTCTCAGTCACACACACACATACACACACACACACTTTCTCTTACACACGCTTTGCTGGTGCCCTGGACAGGCCAGGGAGCTGCAGACGGCGGACGTGTCTGTACTGCAGGACTGACAGACGGCGGACGTGTCTGTACTGCAGGACTGACTGTACGTGGCAGGATCACGAGAGAAAACATTTCCCTCCGGCAGAAATATTTATCATATCTTCAGCAGAACGAGAGAAAACAAATATCTGTGGCACGCCAGGCTCGGAGAGAAGGCTCTTCTGGTCCAGCAGCATTTTGCTGTAAAAACGTAATTTGCAAAAAGAAAGGCAGAACAATCCCAGCAGTCAACTGGTTTTCCCAGTTAACAAGGCGACACTGCAGCAACAAAGTCACGATTGGCTCGTACAACATAAAATAAAAAATATATAGAAAGCATAAATCCATGTCAAATGCATTATAAGCTAACTGTCATATAGTATTATAGATATGCTTGCTCTGTTGTCGTTAGAAATCCTATGATGAATTAGAATAACTTGTGGGGCAGTAATATAGTTTGTAACTTTATATTTATTCTATTCTCGAAGAGAATCCTGTGCTTTAATCTGCTATGCATTGTGGCATATTATTTTTGTATTGTATAATGAATGAAAATTTCAAATAGTTATATGCTTTTTATGTTATTAAAGAAGTTGAAAAGGAAGCTGTACGTGACACCACTCCGAAAACAAATAAAATTGATTAATGCGTCGTAATATGAGCATACAATGATCCTGTCAATCAAAAGTATGACCATATGACATTATTATGCTGGGAATGTATTTATGCATTTTATTCTTTGTTTATCCTGCTTCTGAAGTCAAATGAGATTAAAATTTTTTTTTTATTTCATACTGAGTTTCAAGAAGCTGCATAAAAATAATATTAATATTCTGTAAATAAGGAGTGGTCATAATCTCTTGCACCCTCAGCCTGATGTGACTAACTTCACTCTGACTTTATCAGAGAAATATGAACTGGCCAAACACACATTTTGAATAAATGCTTTTTAATAATATCTTGTGCAGACTTTTAATGCGAAGCGTCAATGAATCATTAAACAAACGGCCTGTGTAAGGCATTCAAAGCCAAGATTTCCCTTGGACAAAGTCTGCATTGGATTAGATTCAATGGATAAATTACTGTACAAGCACTTCCTAAAAAAATTCTCTGCATCGGTTCTTCTGGGATTTCCTTCCAAGTGATCTTCTTTTAGTGGGTAAATTCTCGACATGCAGACAGACTGTTCTCATTCGGTACAGAATTGGCCTTATTAAGAATTAGGAATGATTCTTATGGCAACCCTACACCCACATGCAAAATCAGACAATGTTAACCCCACCCTCCAATGCAAATCTGATGTACTACATCAGGTGAAGGTTCAACATAAAAACCGCAGCAGGTTTCTTTGTGTGTAAAACATGAGCCGGATCTTGATGTGAGCAACATGCTATTTTAAGTAATCCACCAAGAAACATCAGAGTAATATTGCTCTGTGTTTACATCTAAATGGTTTCCTTCCTGGGAGAAGAGTTATAATTAAATATGCAATGTTGATGTTGATGTTACTCTGTGCCTGTGCAGAATATGTGAAATTAATCAGCCGTGAATGCAATTTTCCATATCGCCATGACTACCTACAATCTAACACTGCGCATCGCTAATCTCCGAATTTTGGATAATATGTTTTGTTCACGCCTGAGTTTTTACTGGCTGTGGAAAAGACTGATTTTATTTAACTCAGTGTACCCAGAGTGCCCTCCACAGCACAGAAACGCAAACAAAAGGACGAAGAAAAGAATAACAGGACATTAAGTGCTGAAATGAGCCTAAACAGAAGAGCGATGAGAGCTTCTGCATTACGAGGTTTCTCGACGGACGATTGACCGCGATGAACGCGTGCGCTGCGATACGTTTTAATCTGCACACTCAGATTATGAGGAGTCCAGGGAGCGGTGGCATCCTGCCAACCGAGGGGGGGGGGGGGGGAAGGGGACGGGGCAGCATCGCTGAACAGGACATCCTGGAGTCTTTTCACGCAAACGCAGAACGCCACTTCCACTCCTGGACCGACGGCACAGCGGGTTGTTGTTTGCGGTCCTGGTCGGCGTGGCACTGATCTGTGGGCACAGCGTGGCGCTGATCCGTGGGCATGGCGGGTTGTTTGCGGTCCTGGTTGGCGTGGCGCTGATCCGTGGGCATGGCGGGTAAACACCCGGCGTGGCGCGTTTCTCACATGCATCAATTCTGCCCGGGTTTTTTTTTTCCTTTTTTTTCCGCGGCACGTAGGGTCACCGGGTTTAGAATCTTTTCGGCGAAGCCGGACAGGACAACGTGTGCGACTGAAAGCTGAAAGCGCCGGGCGCGTCAGAAAAGCCCGGCCGGAGCTGCCGGACCCTGGGGGGCTCTCCCCCCGTAGCGGCCCGAGTGGGTGTCAGTGTGCAGGGTGACGCTGCTTCTAGGTTCTTCTAGAACGTTTCGCTGGCTTCGCTGCCCCCGACACACCCATCGATCAGGAGCACTCATATTCCAAAGACTGTGGCACAGTGTTCTGGGTAAAACAGCATTCAAGCTGGAAACGTCCTTTTTTTTTTGTCATGCACCCCAAATATTTCTAACCCACCCCCGCTGTCCCCAACTGCCTCTCTTCTCGCCAGCAGTCTGTCAATCATCACTGTGCCTATGACAACAGCAGCACAAGGGAGATATCAAATGTGTGTATGAGCGATGAGTCATTGACTGGCCGCTTTCATTTTATGATAAATAGAACTGGATTGCCCTCTAGGTTGAGAACAGGTGCATAGATCAAAAAGGACTGAAAAAAAAAAATTTAAGAAGAGCTGAGTGTAAAACTATTTAACTAATAACTGTTATGATAGAGAGGGAGAAAAAAAAGTTTTCAACTTTTTCATCCAATCAGAAGTCGATTAAAGTTTTTTTAATTTTCGGGTGAGGGACGGCCGCGTGTCCACGGAGGAACGCAGAGCTATTTGTCCCGTTGGCGAGAGCCCTGAGAGGGTTTGCACAAACAAACCCCCCCCCCCTCCGCGGGACAAAGAGGGACAGGCAGGGAGGTGGGAGCTATAGCTATAATGAGGCAGATGTCTGACCAATGGCTCAGCCCGGTGGGGTGTGTGTGTGTGTGTGTGTGTGTGTGTGTGTGTGTATGGGGGGGGGGGGGGGGATTCTCCTGCACCCCTCTCGCCCCCCCCTCTCCCTCCCGTCCCTCTTCAGGACTTTAATTATCCTCTCCAAATGCATGGCTCTGTGAGAGGAGGGATAATAGCCTGCCCCCCCCCCCCCCCCCCAGGTCTACGAGGGGGGCAGAAGAGGCTGTTTTTTTTAGGCGGTGTCACGCCGTTCGGGTCCCAGGTCTCCCAGTTCTCACATACCCCCCCCCCCCCCCCCCAAGCCTGCGCCCACCGCCTCCCGCCAAACAGACCCATCCGGGTAATTAATTTATTCAGAAATGCCCCCCCCCCCACTCTTCCCACACCCCCACCCCCCCCACACACACTCTTGGAATGAGCTCCACTGTTATACACCCTCATCCCCCCCTTCATCTCTTTATAATATGTGTGAAGTGCGGTGAAAGAATGCCACGCCTTTCTTTTCTGGGCACTTTTAATATGTGCCCCCCCACCACCACCCCCCCCCAAATCCAGCACCCCCCACCCCCTCCACGCCCCTCCCCTCAAAGGTAATTAGTAAGAATTTTGTATAGATGTGAAATTTATTTCTTTGAGTCTTTGCCAAGCTGAGCATAGAGAGGAGACCCATAGGAACGGTGGACAAAGAGACACAATGCTGTACAGTATAATCTACTGCTAATGCGTTTAAACCAGTGAGCCTGCATGAGAGAGAAACACAGCATCCACCATAAATAAATGAACAGCTTCTTAAGCCCCCTCCCCACACACACACACACACATACAGAGAAACAAGCACACACAGACAAGCACACAGACACACGCACACACACACAGACAAACAGACACACAAGCACACACACACAGACACATGCACACACCCAGACACTCACTCACACACAAGTATACACACACACACACAGACAAACACAGATATACACACAAACACACTCACAGACAGACACACAAACATGCACCCACACACAAACACAGACACACGCACAGACATACAGTACACACACACACACACAAACACAAACAGACACAAGCGTGGACACACGAGCGCACACACACACACACAGGCAGTTTCCCCCACTCTTCATTCCGTTGTGCTTTCTAGTTGTGCCAAGAGGGTGACATCATCGCTTCCTCTTTCGCGAGCAGGTGTGACGGGATCTCGAGGCTGGGCCTGTTGCGGTCCTCTCTCTCTTTTGTCCGCTGCGGTTCTGGTGGAATCACAAGTGCTCCGCTTGCAGGAAACCGCTTTTTTTTATTTTTTTTTTCAGCCGTTGTTGTGAGCGCGCCCCAGCGAGCCGCCGTTTTGAAGGCGCTTGAAAGGTGACGTGTTTTCCAGACTAATCACTAGAAAACGGCGAAACATTGGAGTGCTTATTGCCGTCGCCTGAATTGCAGTGTGTGGAAAATAAAAAGCTTGTGATATCATTAAAATGTTTTGGATTACTTTTTGAATTTATTTTTTTAAATTTTTTTTTTTACTTTGAACAATAGTTCCTGAGTAAGTTAATCAGCACTAAAACATTTTAGATAATTTAACAAAAAACAAAATGTTTCTGTGTTTCTAACTATTTGCAATGACACTCCATAACCCTTCAAACCTTTAAAGTACTATTGTCTAAATATTTACCGTGTTATAGTTGAGTTTGTTTCATAACAGTGCCTGATGGGCAATCATTTATTTTTTGCATGATGGAAAACAGGCTTTCAAGAGTCTTGTTCAGGAGATAAACACCATTACATTCATTCATTAGTGCTGTGATCGGTCTGGTGAAAACACCTCACATCTACATACTTTACCTGTAGCCTGTACCTGTTACCTGGCCCTACTTTGAACTCGATGCTGACCTCAGTTTGCCCCGGGGGGGGGGGGGGCTGGCACTGTGCTTTCATAATGATGTCATTGTGGGGGGAGTGGGAGGTTTCCAGCGCATGGAAAAACAGCGAATTGCGAGGTGACGTTTCTTACTCCAGCCCTTCAGCCTTGAAGTCATTCAGACACGTAATTAAGCTGCTTATTCCCAGTCAAAAAGCACCTCAGGTGATGTACTTTGTTTTTGTTTTAGGTCTTTCCCCCCAGCCTCACCTGTACCTACCTGTGCAGCACACCTGAGGCGCCAGGTTTCCCTCCTGCAGCATCTCCTGTCCGATGAGCTGGGTGTCTGACAGGGTAGAATGAAGGTTAGGGAACTGGGTTTGTAACCTAAAGGTTGCAGGTTCGATTCCCATTTAGGACAGTTCTATGGCATTCTTGAGCAAGGTGCTTAATCTGAACTGCTGTATGAAACGGATACTGTGTAGAAATGCAAAAGCTGTGTAAATTTCATTGGATATTATGAGCCTCTGCTTAATAATAATGGATGTTATGCTTAATATGTCTGCACATTATCCCTCCAGACATGTTTATTGGAGTCTTAATTATTATCTGCTGAATGAAATAACTTCACTGAGGGGCCAGGTTTGGGGGGGGGGGGCACTTGACATGGCGGTGCTGTGAGTTTACTAACACAGCGGGCATATAGCCACCCCCCCCCCCCCCCTTTCAGTGAGCTGTACAGCAGCGATGCTTTAAAATGAAAGGATGTCCAAATTGCCCCTTCAAATGGTTCTGTGATGGGATGTGGCCCCTGTCCCACACCTCCTCTTCTCCCCCCGGGGGTGGGGTGGGGTGGTGGGGGGGGGGGGGGCGCACAGCCCAAAGTGCTGAGACGCTGACCCCTTCTCCCCCGACCGGGCCCGATGCCACGCCCTCTCTCGGTTTTTCCACAAAGCCTCTCTCCATACAGAGACCATCTTTTTTTCGTTTTAAGGAATTTCCTTTTAGTGCACTCACGGAACTCACCTCAATGCCTCCAGCGCTTCCGGAGCCTTCCGGGGCCCCCTTCCTCAATGAGGGAACACGTGACCCTTGTGACCCCGCCCACTTCTTCAAAATGCAGGGGAAAAAGCATTGACTCAAATATGGAATTGAAACATTAATTCCACATCTCCATCTCCGTCTCACAACTACCACCTGTTCGAAACCTCTTCCATAAACCATTTTAGGCATTTTACTGTGCCATACAAAAATATATTGCCTTGTATTGAAAAATGTACTGCAATACATTGAATAATCCATCTGAAAATTCATGCCAATATATTTTCTTAATTTAATAATGCATTTCGTTGATTATATTCTTAGAAATTCCAAAAGATAATAATTGGTATATTTTGATCATTTACAATATATTGCATTTCGTATATTCAGTACATTTACACCCGCACACACACACACACACACACACACACACACGCTAAAAAATGTGTATGCACAGTTTTGAAAGCTGCACATTTCTTGCTATTAAATAAGTTAAACCCACACAGATGCTCTTATTTTTTTTGTTGTTGTGATGTTTGCACAGCTGATTCTTGAGCAGCCTGTTGCCTGACTAACTCTGTATTGGATGCCTGCCCACCAGCTGAATCGCTAACTGAATCAGGGGTTAAGGTGATGGGTTTATTACACATACTGTAATTACCCAATCAAACTTCCGCAGGTAAAGGACTGTAATTATGTCGCTGCTTGTAGATTTACAAGGGCCATTTCTGCCATGTTAGATAATCTTTGCAAAGCAGTCACAGTAGGGTCCAGTAGCCTGGCTGTTTCCTTGGTACATTAGTGCTGCTCATTATGAACGTGTAGGTGTGAGGTGTGTAAAAACAACATTCACTTTGTCCTTAATCCATACTGCAGGTAAGGGATTATTTGTTCCACTCCTGGTCTTATATGCTAATACATTGATGGGCAATGTGTCAAAATCATCTCTGTGTCTTGAGGGAAAAAAAATTGCTGCTTTGCAACTGGACGTTAATAGGCGAAGGAAACGTGTTTTCCGGACGGGCCGTTCTTCCTAATGGGTTTTTATAAACCTCAGTCTATACGACGCGCACGTTCAGCGTGTAATCGTCCTGTCCTCTCTTGTCTGGAGGTACTGCGAATTCAGCCGGTAACCGCACACATAATTACCCTCCTATCTGCTGGCTCTTGTTTTGCGGCTCTTCGCCAAGGCAATTAGTAATTAGCGATTAACGACCGTTTTCACTCCTGATTATTTCCATTCATTTGGTGGTGGGGGTGGGGGGGGGAACGGCATTCTGGGAAATGGGGAGTTCTCTTTGTGGTGGAGGCTGATGCTTCAGCAGAACAGCGTTTTAAAGGAGTTAAAGTTATTAATGAAAAACGGTATCTGAGACCCACAGCTCATTTGCAATTTTGACTGATTAGAATGAGAAAATATACTAAAGTTTCCTGTTCTGACATTGTGCTGTCAGCATAGTAATTTAAATTTTATTTAATTATATTATTTTTTACTGTTATAAATTATTCATTTCTGCATTTCAGTGTCCCTGGAAATGTGTTCTTTGAAGTTCTTAGTTATTTTTTTTGCGGTTTTAGTTTTGTTGAAGGAGAAAAAAAGTCATACTTTTTACATAAACCGGCAGAACCACCACATATTAGTTTCTGTTTGGCCTCTAGTTCAAACCCCTTTTTTATTTTGGCTTTAAAAAAAATGCAGGACCGACCCCAAAAACCTACTAGTCTCAGAAAGTAAACCCCCTTTAAATTTAGAGTGCCAAACTTTGCCTAACTGAGCGCTGAAGAACCCATCACTGGGATCACTGGGTTAAAAAGTGCAGACTGGAGTCAACACAGTTCGGGACAAACATGTCTGTTTGGAATGTTTTCCGTCCGTCCCATTCCAGGCCTTATCCGTTAGTTATTGGGCTGTCCGTCACGAGTCCCGATTGTTTCGCTCGTGAAGAGCACCCCCCCCCCCCGAGGTTTTCTGGGCCTGGGGCCTTTTTATTAAATGTATTTATTTTTAGCGATTCTGAAGGACCTCCGCGCGCGGATGACGGATGAGACGTGAATGCGGGAGGTGCGTGTGTTGGCGGGGGGGAGGTGCGCGCGTTGGGGGGGGGGGGGAGGTGCGCGCGTTGGCGGACGGTGGGACGGCGGGACGGCGGAAAGGGTTAATGCGCGGGTTGGGCCCACCGTTGTTTTTCCACATTCTTCCCGGAGCTTTGAGTGAAATTCTAAAACACTGTTGCATCCTCACCCCCCCTGACCCCCCCCCGCGCCCGCCCGTCTTTATGAAACGCTAAAGGTAGCCGTGTGGAGGGCCTTCTTCCTGCAGCGAGTCCCCGCGCCCCCGCCCTAGCGCCCCCCCCGCGCCCGCGCACAATGCCAGGGTCTGTTTTTAGCGCACATAAAAGGGGCGCTCTTGTGGCAGTGAAGAGGGCCGAATGGGCGTTTAATGAGCACCCCTGAAAAGGGGGGGGGACCTTCTCCTGGACTCCTTGCGCTTGCTGCTTCTGCCCGTCTCTTTGTTTTTGGGGAGACGTTTCTAGCACCCCCCACCCCCTCTGTGTTTGGGGGGTGGGGGTGGGGGGCGGTGTGCAGGCAGCAGCTCTGGACAATGCGGTTTTTCAGGGGGGCCGTGGCCCCCAAACGCGTTGGAGGGGTCCGGATTGTACTGGGACGAGGGGCTCGGGTTCAGTTGGGGTTGAGGGGCCCCAGGAACTGCCAGAATGAGGGCCAACAAACCCCCCCCCCCCAACCCCCCTGGCCCCGGGGCATGATGTAAGCAGCACTGTCCATGGCGGGAAGGTGATGTCACTCTGCTTCTGCTTCCCTGCAAATGCACTGCTCGCCTTGCCCAGTTTGGTTTGTACTGAAGTAAGAAGTAATTATTGGCAATTAAATAAATTTACAATCAAGGTTAAGGACAAAACAAAAAAACACAAAATGGCATTCAGAACACGTAACTAAAAACCTAAATGGAAGCAAAACAAACAAACAAACCACTGTAAGCTGAGGGGGTTTGGGGGGGGGGGGGTTATGCTGTGTTTCATAACTGCTGTTATTTTAATGGATTCAACACTCCACTGTCAGACTAAAACGAACGTACACCTGACCGTGAGCACACTCATTTTACATCCTGTGAGTCTGTCAGGATCCATAAGAGCATCCAGAGATTTTCAGGGCACACACAGTTAAACAGCACCAAAAGCATATTTCTTTATTGATTCTGGTTCACTCTGTGTCCTCCGGCCACAACCAGCCCGGAGTTTTGCCTAAATGTCGGAAAACCTCAAATCAATTCCGGGCACAAGAAAAAACACGAAAAATCAAAGAGCATCAAAAATATCAATTTTTTAAAAGATGGCCAGCAAGGCATTGCTCAGTGAATCCACAGCAAAGCAAAGCTGGAGAATCCAAAGCAGAATAAAGAGGGGAAAAACTCAGCCCAGGACCCACAGCCTTGTTCACACAGCTCCAGTCCAAGTCAGGGATCCATTTGGATTGCCTCGGTCGGAAAATGAAAAACCTGAAACCAGGAGCGAGGCCCTCGGTCTGTCCGGCTTCCCAGTCCTGGAGGACTGGCGGTTTTTGGGGTGTTTACTTCCATATTTAAACACCGTTCTTTTTCTGTAAAGTTCCGCGGGACACCGAGTCCTACGCTGGCTTATTAGTCTCCTCTTCTCCTAATGTCCCGTATATTGTTACCCGTGTATGTGTGTTCGTATGCAGGATGAAGGGGATTGAATTCAAACAGAGTTTCCACTAAGTGGGACAGGGATGGGGGGGGGGGGGGGATGTTTGGGTACATGTGCGCCCTTTCAGAGCTGGGGTATTGTTACCTCGCTTTTCGACAGCCCTGTTAGTGTAGCACTGAGCTCCAGGAAGTGCGCGAATTCCAGAATCTTTGGCCGCGCTCCATTCCATTTAGTCCATTTAAATCCCACCAGTTCACTCCGCTGAGAAGGCTTCCGCGGAAAAATGAATCAGATTCCGTGTTTATTTCTCGAATTGGCTGTAATGATCATAATTGAACAAAATCAATAATGTGTATTATTAAATATAAAATAATTTTTAAAAAGAGTCTAAAATGCCGAACATGGCACCCATGTGAGCTATTAATATTAGATTTACTGAGATGATATTGCCCTGGGCCCTGTATATTAGTCCCATATGCCATCATGAGTATTTATGATGATGGGAAAATGTTGTTTTTGCTTATATGCTAATTATTGACAGTAGTGAAAATGTAGCAGATCCGGATTATTGCATATGAACACTGCGATAGGAGAAGAAAATAACAGCTGTGAACAGTTTCAGATCTCTGCAATGCAGGATTAAATAAAAATAAATCGGCATCCAGCATCCATGAAAATTATGAGTATATTAACTGTCCCTGATCATTCTGAATCAATTATAATAAGCAGTAAAGACTAAAACATGTTTTTTAATGAAATGCATTAATAATAACATTTTAAATATTATGGCCCTAGGTCATGAATCCCAGTGTTATTACAGTTCCTGATGCATAATTATTTTTGTTTTTCCAATGCAACAGCTTCTGAAAACATAAATATACTGTATGTAGGTTAGTTTATGAATATGAATGTTAGGGGAGGCCAGCTTCTAATATATAATCTATTCATTTTCGGGGGGAAAAATTAGGGTAGAGTCAAGGTGAAGAAAGTTTTTCTGTTTGTTCGCTTATTACTTACTTTTAGAGTGATCCACTGAATCTCTTGAAACAAGTGTATTGCACCGGTAATGCATTATGGCGCCCTCGGCCAATCAAATTAATTGGTGTTGCTCTCGCATCACAAAACCAAATTTTGATCCAATCAGATCAGATGTTCTAGGGGAGTTACTTGTCAGTACCGGAAAATGGCAGCTTACTGTTGTGATGAAGCCTCCCTGATCTCATGATGGAGCCTCTGTAAGCTGAAGGAAAGCTATATATCAGTGTGAGAGTCTTTATATCTGTCATCTGTGAGTCATCCATGCATGTGGAGGTGGATTTTGGTGGATTTAGGCTGTACTGGTTTTTAAAAATGACGTGCATAGTCAGCGTGGTCTAGCAAATTCAAATTCTGAAAACAATTTACTGTCATGGACATCTAACACACACGCATATATTTCTTTCCTAGAGAAAATACACAGGAAGATGCGATTACATTTTTTTTGTAATGCTCAAAACTGATAAATAAATAATGAAATAATGGCCATTTAAATTGTTCAGGTGGTCAGTTTAAAGATGGCAGTTAAAAAGGGGCGGGTTTAAGAGTGGGAGGTACTCTCTTAGTAATTTATGTGAACGTGTGAACGTGTGAACTCTCGTCCAATAGCATTCTGGATAAGCCAAGTGGTGAAATCCAAGGGAATAGCACAATTATTTACTAATAAATTATTATTATTATGATCTGTAATTTAGCGTGTTATCATAGCATATCATATTCATATAAGACACATACTCACAGACATATAGCCTCGCTGCCATTTATTGCATTATGGCCTGTAGCCAGTATCAGTCAAAAGGACTTTCAAAGGACTTGAGCTGACCAGGGCACTGATTATAAAACAGCGGGGAGAGAGAGACCCTCTGTGCTTGTTAACTTCCTTATAAGCCTGTTAACAGGCACGGGTGTTATTATCCATGCTGTTCATCCCCTTTCATTCTAAAATTGGCTATTTAATTGAAATAATAATAATAAAAAAAGGTTCTAGTATGCGGTTTCCTGACTGTCGCATAAGCAGGGAAATATCTGTTTGCAAAACAATGTATTTAATTTGTGTATTTAATGATTAGTTTTTTTTTTTTTGCTGCAGCTCATGGTCAGATTATTGTGTGGCAGTTAATATTGCTCCAAAGTCCAGGCTTGCCCTTTGAGAGTAATTATGTAGAAATGTCAGACATTGTTTTTAATTTTTATTGCTGTTTCGCCTCCAGAATCCACCCCTGGCCGACTGTCGCAAGCCACTAATTGGATTCTTGGATGGGTTTGTTCAGTTGTTCCTAAAGATGAGTACATGAGGAGCCTGTACCGGGGCCTGTCAGTAACCAGTCCTGTGAAATTTAGGAGTTTAGTTTGGCCTTCACAAATCAGGCCAGAGTAAAAACTGCCCAAATGTGTTATAGTTTTCCAGTCAATAACAAAGATTGAACAAAACAATTGGAAGTCATGGGTGACACCATTACATGTATCGACTACCTTTTTACCATAATTTAATAATCACATAAGATAAATTAGACTTGGCTTTTGCCCATTCAAACTATATTAAATATCATGACAACTACCACAATAAACTTTGGTTTAATGTAATTGCGTGAAAGATTGTCTGCATGTGCTCTATTCTTGTTTAACTTCTAGCATGTGTAGATCCTCTTGTTCTTCGCTGCTCTCTGTTCAGATGTGCTGCTTTATTCTTGGATTTTATACACCTGAAGTAGAGCACAGTCCCTGGGGGGGGGGTGGGGGGGGGGGGGGGGGGGGAAGAAAGAAAGAAGGAGTTTTTTGAACGGATTTGCGTGCCTGTGAAGCGGAAGCCATCATTTCTGCCTTTATCCAATTTCCTGAGAATACATCAGAACGCAGCGGACTGCGCCGGCGTGCCGTCTGTGAGATCCTCTCGTCAAACCGAGAGTTCCTGTCGGGCCTGGGCGGAATGAGTCAGGACTTGGCAGGACAGAAAACGTCTTTCTCTCGTCCTCCCTCCCTCTCTCGTTCACTCTTCCGTCTTACTGTACTAGTCGTTTACACAACCGAATGAACGACTGAGTGATGAAGCAGCTATAGGGGAAAGATCTCTGGCCTGCTTCCCTTCCCAATTTAACAGTATGCTATCTGTACTGTGAATGGGGCAAATGTGCTCTCCTCTCATACCTCTGGGACCACCAGGAACCCCCCAGTAACAGCCCCCCCCCCCGTATCTCCCCCCCCAAATTAACCTCCTAATTTGCCCCCTTGTTTGGAGCTCATGGCACGTGCGGCGCGGGTCATCCCTGGGGGGCAGATGTTGGACGTCTGCAGATTTAGCGGGGGGGGGGGGGGGTAATGAGTTCTCTGAAAAACGTGCGGATCGTAAAATAATATTTGATGTTGGGGAACGCTGGGGCCGGGAGCAGACCACGATGGGGGGGGGGGGGTGGGGTAGAGGGGGGGTTTGAGGGCTGAGCGCGTGCCACTGATTAAAACAGACACCCCATGAAAGCCTCTGTCCCCACTGCCTTAATTACAGTGATCAGTCCGGGCAGTATCTAGCAAAGGCAAACCTCACTCACATTCCCTGCCTTTCGAGGAAGATGAGCCCTTATGTACCCTCTGCCTGGTGCTGCTATCTTTCACTGTCTGTGGGCTGTAACTGAGCTGTATGGTAGTTTCAGACTCAAGAATGTTTACTTCAACAATGGCTGAGATCACAATATACAGGAGATTTATTTTTTTTAATTGACATATTTTTTCTGTTCTATAGCTTTTATTTTAAGTTGTTCAATTTAAAAACGAAGGCAGTTTTTGCGCACTGATGGAATCTGCAACCTGAGTTTGCCTAAAGAAGATTCTGCTGGACAATGTCCGTTTGCTTTCCAGTGTGTTGTCTCAGGAGAAACAGGATCATTATTACTCACTGTACCTCATATCTTGATGGCAGCTGTCATCTGTCTGAAGAACTGGTTAGAATGAAGCACGATGAGACCCATGTGGTTAAAGTTTCTTTGTGTATCTCTCTTTTGGAAGATAATGCTTTTTAACAAACGGCGATGATCAGGGGAGATCTTACAAATCTGTGATAAAAGCTGTTGGCATACGAGCATAAACACAAACATCTGTCTCGGTCTCTATTTTAAGAACGCGTTGCTGTGTTGCGTGTGACAGCACGTTTAATAGCTGGCGCTCAAAGAAGACGGAGACATCTTCGCCTTTCCAAACAAACCGTTGCTTCTCCTTTCTGTACCCGGTCTCCAGTTTGGCTCAAGCCTGTAATCAGAGCGGACTCTCCTGTGTGTTTTTCTGCGTTTTAAACGTTAGCGCAGCGTCAGGGAAAATACGCAACATGAAAGGACGTCTCAATGTTTTTTCTGTCTCATACTATCCCATAATGCTCTCTTCTCCTGGCCAGTAAGAGTGCCCCAAGGGTACTCATTAGGGGAAACCGCATTGCCTTGATCCACCCCCCCCCCCCACCACCACAAGCCCCGCCCCTACACCCCCCCCCCCTCCCCCTCCTTCTCAGCACATCATATAATTACAGGTTTCGCTAGATGTTGAATTTTAATTTCACATCGTATTCGGGCTGCAGTCGGAAGCCGTGTTTTCATATTGCTTCAGATTTCAGAGCGGAGCGCGATTTTGGCCTAACAGGGCGCCGCTACGCTACATCCTAGCCTCCGCTATGACTCACCAGCATTAATATTCTAATTCATTCCCCGCTGAAACTTCGACGTGCGGGCAGAGAGCGGAAATAGTCCGGTACGTTATTATAACTGCGCATTGCTTCCGACGGCTAAATTAACAGGTCTGCGCCTTGCCGTCCCCGCGCACCGAGAGATGTGTCCATTTATTTCCAGCTGAACATTTTCCATAATTTTTATGAATTGTTGCGAATAGGTTTGACGCATTGGTGACTCACTCCAATGCTACTGCGGAGTGCGATCTGTATCGTTACGTTATTTGTCAAATGTGAATTTTGTTTTCATGCGGGCCCCATATATTTAAATGTATTCTGTAATTAGTGAATGTTTCCCATCCCAAAATGAAATTTCCCCTCTAGGGGATGAATGAGTATTGAATGGTATAATCCATTTGCGTTAGTGCTTCAGTGGTGTTGCGTCTACATTTGCTGGGCTGGGAACATTATTAGGCAAATCTGGCACCTGCTCATATCAGTCCGGTGAATGCACTTACTGTTCTGTTGCACTGTAAGATGCCATTTTCACTGCTTTTTTTTGCTGGCTGTAAACAGCAATAACTGGTGGAAGTTCTCTGTAGCTACCTGGCTACATAATTGTGCTGTGAGCTATTTTTTCCTCCAGAAAAGAACATTGTCATGCATTACTCTTGACTCATGGATTAGTGTTAGTCTTTTTTGTACAATTGATCTATAGTGTAATAGCAGCAATACAAAAAAAGTGTATGTTCTGTTCACATTTACAGTATGTGATGAAACTTTGGAGAGGTAAGATTTAGGGAATGGGACTCAGCCAGTCGTGCCCAAATGTGCAGAGATGGAAAATCCAGATTCAGAAATTAAAAGGCCTCCCCAGTATTTTGTTCCAATCACTTGAATTTGCTTAGTAGCACAATTCTTAAGCCAGGAGGTAGTTCGTGAAAGTTTTCATATTTAAATGAGTGAAATCAGCTGGCTGGAGTTCATGGGTGGAAGAAACACATGGAAGGACTTTAACTTCCTGATTCCCTGGACTTTCCGCCTGTGCAGAAGTGCTGATCTGGTAAACTGAAGGAGATGAGCGCAGGGAGAGTTTTGAAATAATGCTGATATGAGTGTTCTTACGTGGTTCCTTGACCCAAACCATCTCCTGTTCTACAGCAATGTGCTGATAATGTACCGTGCAATGAAGTCTCAGTTCCAGGAATTCGTTCTTATACGGGCAGCGAATCTGGTAGTTTTAATGCCATTTGACTGTCAGCTTGGCTGTGATTTTGATTTCAAGCAAGGGCTGTCCCATAATTCTTTGCACATGCGTTAGCTATAGCCCTTAGCATTTTGTTCCATCACTGGATTTAAAATAAAAAAAATAGATTAGAGTAAAAAATGATTTTAATAAGTTATGTTTCCCCCACTAAATTTCTTTTTCTTCTGAGATTTTTATCTGTAGGGAAAAATACTCTCATAGAGCAGAAACGTAAGCATTTTAGGAATATTCAGTGTTTGAAGAATTTATATGCCGGACTCATTCAACATTTCTAAGTTTTTTTTTTTTTTTGATGAAATGAACTCTCTTTATAAATAATTAAGAGAGTCTGTACTGTGTTGAGCCCTAGACTCCTGACAGAAAATCTTAGTCATGCAGACAGGATTAGGGCGTAGTTGTGATGTTTCAAGTGGGGGAGAGAGGTTATATAGGATTAAGGTGTAGCAGTAATTGCTTTGGTAGATGGGTTGGTTGTTAGAGTGCAGTGGTTGTTCGAGCAGGGGTGAGGGGGTGCACTGATTGCTAGAGAGTTGGGGGTATTCAGTGATTGTTAGAGTGGGGGGGTGCAGTGATTATTGGTTGGTGAGAGATCTTGCAGGTTGAGGGTGGTGCAGAGTGGTTGTTGGGTGCAGGGGAGGTGTGCAGGATGAGGGTGGTGCAGAGTGGTTTTTGGGTGCGGGGGGGTGGGTGCAGGATGAGGGTGGTGCAGAGTGGTTGTTGGGTGGTGGGGGTGTGCAGGATGAGGGTGGTGCAGAGTGGTTTTTGGGTGGTGGGGGGGTGCAGAATGAGGGTGGTGTAGAGTGGTTTTTGGGTGGTGGGGGGGTGCAGAATGAGGGTGGTGCAGAGTGGTTGTTGGGTGCGGGGGGGTGGGTGCAGGATGAGGGTGGTGCAGAGTGGTTTTTGGGTGGTGGGGGGTGCAGGATGAGGGTGGTGCAGAGTGGTTGTTGGGTGCGGGGTGGTGCAGGATAAGGGTGGTGCGGAGTGGTTGTTGGGTGCGGGGGTAGGGGGGTGCAGGATGAGGGTGGTGCTGAGTGGTTGCTGGATTGGGGGGTGGGTGCAGGATGAGGGTGGTGCAGAGTGGTTGCTGGATGGGGGGGTGGGTGCAGGATGAGGGTGGTGCTGAGTGGTTGCTGGATTGGGGGGTGGGTGCAGGATGAGGGTGGTGCAGAGTGGTTGCTGGATGAGGGGGTGGGTGCAGGATGAGGGTGGTGCAGAGTGGTTGCTGGATGGGGGGGTGGGTGCAGGATGAGGGTGGTGCAGAGTGGTTGCTGGATGGGGGGGTGGGTGCAGGATGAGGGTGGTGCAGAGTGGGTTTTGGGTGGGGGGGTGTGCTGGATGAGGGTGGTGCAGAGTGGTTGCTGGATTGGGGGGTGGGTGCAGGATGAGGGTGGTGTGGAGTGGATTTTGGGTGGTGGGGGGATGCAGGATGAGGGTGGTGCAGAGTGGTTGCTGGATGGGGGGGTGGGTGCAGGATGAGGGTGGTGCAGAGTGGTTTTTGGGTGGTGGGGGGGTGCAGGATGAGGGTGGTGCAGAGTGGTTTTTGGGTGGTGGGGGGGTGCAGGATGAGGGTGGTGCGGAGTGATTGTTTTCTCAGATGTTCCCTGGCCCCCGTTGCCCTGGTAGCGGCGACAGCGCCTCTGTCTGATTGGCTGCGGCGGTGCTTGGCCAGGCTCGGAGGCGTCAGCGCTGTTCCTCTCAGGACGCGCTGGCAGAGTGTCATACCCACAGCACAGCGGGGTGTAATTAAAACCACCCGTCCCCACACACAGTGCGCGCGCGCACACACACACGCACTGTACAGTACGCACAAACTCTCACACACACAGTGCGCACACACACACAGTACAGTACACACTCACACACACACACACACATTGCGCACACACACAGAGTACAGTACACACTCACACACACACAGTGCGCACACACACACACACACTGTACAGTACGCACAAACTCGCACACACACAGTGCGCACACACACACAGTACAGTACACACTCACACACACACACACATTGCGCACACACACAGAGTACAGTACACACTCACACACACACACAGTGCGCACACACACACACACACTGTACAGTACACACAAACTCTCACACACAGTGCACACACACACAGTACAGTACACACACACACACACACACACACACACACTGTACAGTACGCACAAACTCTCACACACACACAGTGCGCACACACACACAGTACAGTACACACTCACATATAGTGCAGTACAGTACACCCACACACAGTGCGGGCGCACACACACACACACACACACACATTGCAGTACTCACACTCTCTCACACATACACACACATTGCAGTATTCACACTCTCTCTCACACACACACACACACACACACACACACACATTGCAGTACTCACACTCTCTCTCTCACACACACACACACACACACACACACATTGCAGTACTCACACTCTCTCACACACACATACACATTGCAGTACTCACACACACTCTCACACACACACACACACACACACACACACACACACACACACATTGCAGTACTCACACTCTCTCTCACACATACACACACATTGCAGTACTCACACTCTCTCTCACACACACACACACACACACACACACACATTGCAGTACTCACACTCTCTCTCTCACACACACACACACACACACATTGCAGTACTCACACTCTCTCACACACACATACACATTGCAGTACTCACACACACTCACACACACTCTCTCACACACACACACACACACACCCACACATTGCAGTACACACACTCTCTCTCACACGCACACACTCACACACACACACACACACACACACACACACACACACACACATTGCAGTACTCACACTCTCACTCACACACACTCACACACATACACTCACACACACTCTCACTCTCACACACACACAGTACACACAGTACACACTCACATACACACACACACACACACACACACTCACACACACACACACACACACACACTCTCACTCTCACACACACACAGTACACACAGTACACACTCACATACACACACACACACACACACACTCTCACTCTCACACACACACAGTACACACAGTACACACTCACATACACACACACACACACACACACACACTCGGTTGCCGCTCCAGTGCGGGCAGTGTGTTCAGCGTCCCGCGTGAATGACGACCACAATTAGTCCCTCGGGCTCGCAGCCTGTAAGTCTTCATCCCGTGAAGCTCGGCTTCAAAGAGGCCCGGCAGCTTGCCTTCTGCTCGCCGAAGCTCTCGATTCTGTCCCCCTCTCGCTCCTGCCAAATCTAATAAGGCCCAGCGTTCTGCTGAGGTGTTGAGCTTCGGCGTCTCTCAGCGTGGAGAAGCTGAGCCTTAATCCCGCACTGCCGGGAGCTCTTCAGATGAAAGGGTTTGATTTCTTGTTTGTGGAATAAATACCCCCCTTTCCTCAAACAAATGAAATCTTTGAGCGGTGCACAACGCGCCCTTCACTGCCCAGCTGCTGTGATACAGTACACGTGTGTGTGTGTCGCGTGTGTGTAAAGATACAGACGTGTACGTGCTGGAGGTGGTAGCCTCCAGAGTCCCGCGGGACTGCTCACCTCCAGGTCTCTGTTGGACGGGTGATGTTGATAGATGATGTTGGATAGGTGTTGGTGATGTGAGATAGGTAAGGTTGAACACTGTTGGTGATGGTCGATTCTGTAGATGATGATGGATATGTGATGTTGGACAGGTGATGTTGGATTCTGTAGATGATGGTGGATATGTGATGTTGGACAGGTGATGTTGGATTCTGTAGATGATGTTGGATAGGTATTGGTGATGTGGGATAGGTAAGGTTGAACACTGTAGGTGATGCTGGATTCTTTAGATGATGGTGGATATGTGATGTTGGACAGGTGATGTTGGATTCTGTAGATGATGGTGGATATGTGATGTTGGACAGGTGATGTTGGATTCTGTAGATGATGTTGGATAGGTATTGGTGATGTGGGATAGGTAAGGTTGAACACTGTAGGTGATGTTGGATTCTGTAGATGATGGTGGATATGTGATGTTGGACAGGTGATGTTGGATTCTGTAGATGATGGTGGATATGTGATGTTGGACAGGTGATGTTGGATTCTGTAGATGATGGTGGATAGGTATTGGTGATGTGGGATAGGTAAGGTTGAACACTGTAGGTGATGTTGGATTCTGTAGATGATGGCGGATAGTTGTGTCGGTGATGTTGGACACCACAAGCACTGCTGGTGACTCCCTGTCTACTGTCAACAGGAACAGACATCAAGCTTTCATAAAATACCCCCAATTAAATGTGCCCCTGCCTCTGCTCCTGAGCTCTCTGTGGCTGAGAGGGATTTAATTTCTGTATCTGAAATTTGAAATTATTGGGTAGATGGACAAACAGGCTGCATGTTTGTGTGGTTAACTTTCAACGCTGAAGCAAAAATTGCAGAACAGTAGTTTCATTTGTACACTAAAAACAAAACCGTATGCGGATCCAAACCTCGAGATATTTCTCTAAAGCCCTGCATAATTCTCAGCTAGGCATTTCACAGTTAACGAAAGACAATAAATATAATATTTCAGGGTCTAGCTGTGTCTTTCTTCTCAGTGAGACCGCAGTCCTTGATTTTCTTTCCGGAAAGTTCAGGCCCTGCCAGACCGAGCGTCCTGCTTCACTGGCATCATGAAATTGGGCTGGGCTGCATTTCTGTGAGTCTGTGGGTTAAAGTTGTGTTCATCAGACTGTGGGAAAAACTGTGTTTTTGAGACTGTGGGTAAAAAGCTGTGCTTATGAGACAGTGGGTAGAAACTGTGTTTATGAGACTGTGGGTAGAAACTGTGTTTCTGAGTCTGTGGGTAGAAACTGTGCTTATGAGTCTGTGGATAAAAGCCTGTTTCTGACACTTCATGGTGAGAATGGCTTGACCAGGCACAAAATGGCGGCAAGAGGCCTTGTTCAGGCGACGCACACGTACAGTAAGAACAGGAGCCTGGGAAAGGCCTGGAACCCTGGGCTATGGCAAATTACCGCGTGACAGGGGTTACTGGGGAGGGGGGCTCTCTGGGAACAGACGTTTCTTTTCTCGGGCGGATAAATTGCTAACCACGCCGTCTGGGACATCCCAGAGTTCATTCTCTCTGGTGTTTTTTTTTTGTTGTGTTTTTATTTCTTTCTTAAAGAAGAGTCATCGCCTTGCCTTTTTGTAAAATGGCAGAGACTCCACTTTGCAAACTTTACAAACTTCTAAAAAAAAATAAATAAAAAAAACAGAAGAATGGGTTTTCAAGGTTTCTCCGTCTCTGAATCATGAGCTGCCACCCACACAGAGATCTTGTGCTGGATGTGGACCCATTATCTCATCTGAGCCCCCTGTGCCGTCTGCAGTCTCCTGGGAGAGGCTGATATTTTTCAATACACAGCAGGACGAGCGACAGACAAGGCAGAGTTGGGGTGGGGGGGGGGGGTGTGGGGTGATGTGGGGCTGGGGCTGGGGCTGGGGGGCTGGGGGGGGGCGTTTAGGGAGGGGAATATAAACCATTTAATTACGCAGTCCCATTCATGTTTGCGAGCGTCGATTAAAACAAGATGTGCGCCGAGCCGTAGGCCCCTCCCTCTTTTATGGGCTGCGAGATTCATTGCGGTAATGAATGCCTTCACTTCTGGAGCGGGGGGGGGGGGGGGGGGTGTGATGTATGTCTCTGCTGCATATCTGTGCATTTGGGACTGTGAAACTGTGGGATAAGACACCACAGAGAGCTTCGCGCTGTCACATTTAGGACGCGGACTGTGGTCTTTTCATATATACATATCCAGAGTGAGTACAGCTTCTCAGAGCACTTATTCCCTGTGGAGCTATTCCCCAAAGCGTCAACATTGTCTCTCCTTTTTTCTCCATTTTTTCAATGAGCTAAGCAGTGAAATTGCAGCTTAGGAAATATTTTCCCGTAAAATACGGACCCTCTGTGGTTGTGGATGGTATAATATTTTTTTTGTGCCTTGGCGATTTTTTAACTTCCACAGACATGCCAGTTGGTGTTGTGCTTCCAATAACAGAGAACGACTGACAGTCACATTACACGCCGCTAGAAACGTCTGGAGCCATTTTGTGTGGGGCGGGGGACGGTTGGTACCCGTGCCCACTGGCGCCGATTGGTTCGGAGAGGGGAAGTTAGGGTGATGCCAAGGGCCCTTACTGGCCAGGGGCCCCAAAAAGTAAATATAACAGTAAATGACTTTTTATTTGTCAGTTTTTGGGGAAGTGCTGAATGTTATTTAAAGGGTTGCATGGATGGATTATTTTATTTTATTCTGGAGGTGTATTTTCAGTAATTGTGCAGGGATGGGGTGGAATTGGGTGGTGAGGCCCAGTGTGAGATCTTCTCAGATCCATTATATTACATTACGTTTAGCAGGCGCTTGCATCGAGAGTGACTTGCACAACGTTTTTACACAGCATTTACATAGCATCCATTTATACTGCTGGATACATACCGAAGCAATGCCGGTAGAGTACCTTGCTCAAGGGTACAACGGCAGTGTCCAACCTGAGAAACGAACCTGTCACCCATAGGTTGCAAAACTCATTCAAATCTCCTTACCCATTATACTACACTGTCGCCTCAATCCCCCGTCGATGCCCCTGTCTTTGCCCGTGGAGTCTGTCTGGGAGTAGTTATCCCTTTGGGTCCCGGCAGTATACCCCAAACAGAACCGCACGCCCTGTCAGACTGCGAAGAGACTGGTACCGAACCAAGGTCCCCCCTCAAAGAGCGTGAGGACGCTCTTTGAGACAGACGTAGTTGTCAGCTCCTTTCAGACATTTTCTATGGTCTGATGAAAGGGAGAGAGAGAAAAGAAGAGAGTAAATGTAATTGTTCCAGTATGTTTCTTTCCAAAATTGCCCGTTGCTGATTTGAGAATATTTTGACGGGTGGGGGGTTGGCTTTTTTTCATTTGAAGTGATGAGTCTGTGCTTTCATCAACAGATGCGTTTGAAGACTTTTGGATTTGTTCCTGTTTTTCTGAAATGGCAGTTTCACTAGTGGGTTATATTTATTGTGGAGAACGTCAGGCACAATTACATTTCTGGTGTCACTGTCCTCCCTCAGAAAGCCCAGGGACACCTTCAGTAATGTCTGCACTCTTCAGTAATGTCTGCACTCTTCAGTAATGTCTGCACTCTTCAGTAATGTCTGCACTCTTCAGTAATGTCTGTTCTCCTCAGTAATGTCTGTACTCTTCAGTAATGTCTGTTCTCCTCAGTAATGTCTGTACTCTTCAGTAATGTCTGTTCTCCTCAGTAATGTCTGCACTCTTCAGTAATGTCTGCACTCTTCAGTAATGTCTGTTCTCCTCAGTAATGTCTGTACTCCTCAGTGGTGTCTGTACTCTTCAGTAATGTCTGTAATCTTCAGTAATGTCTGCACTCTTCAGTAATGTCTGCACTCTTCAGTAATGTCTGTTCCCTTCAGTAATGTCTGTTTTCCTCAGTAATGTCTGTTCTTCTCAGTAATGTCAGTAACCCCGCCCACACCGCAGTGGAACTAAACCCCTCCCACACTGCAGGAGAAGGTGCTTTCCTCTGCCGTTGCTCAGGAAAAACATGCTTCCTCCTCACCTTCATCACTTCCCCTCCACCCCCCCCACCCCCCCCCCCACGTTTTCCAGACCCGAACACCGCTTACATTTCCACGGAAACCTTCCTGGAACCGAAACTCGGCTGTTCCGACGCAGAAATAGAACGCGGCGATTAAACGGCAGCCCTGGGTCTGCGTGGGGCGAGCAAGCAGATGGTTTCAATGAGTCAGGCCCGCGGCTGACGTGCGTGTGGCGAACTGCGGCACGTCACACGGCTCAGACATGTAAAATATAAATACAGGCCTTCGCTGGGCTCGCAAGGCTTGGCGTTTCTCGTTTCTGCCCGTCGAAAACCCCGAAATTAACTGCACGTCACTTCGTTGACGCAGACCTGGATTTGACGAGGTCTTTAACTTCGACTTAAAAACTCAAGAGCTTTTCTGCTTCACGGTTTGTCGGCAGAACTTTTTGTTTATAATCCCATCATGGAATGTTACTCTCGGTGACAGCGAAGGGGCCGGAGAGTGTTTTTTAGGACACTTTGTTTTGTTCGTCTTAACGGGCGTGAGAGTGATTTAAAGCAGCGGCCTTTAGTGAATTCAGAGTGCGGGTGACCTCAGCGTAATGAGAGGGACTCTCTGAGCGGTATCCATTTTAAAACGGTTCAGCCAATCATCTCTCCACTGTGCAGCACTGACGGGCCCTTCCTGTCGTGGGACTACAGACCCTTTTCTCTCCAGCGTCGGTTGTCCTCGTCTGTAGCTGTACTTTTCCCATCCTCCTCTGTGAACAAATGTGTTTATCCCGTCGGTGAATAACTTGAACAGGTCCTTCTGCCGTACTGCAAATTTGGGCTTTTTGTTGCGTCTTCTGCAAAAAAAAGCAGGATGTTATTTTTCATTCTTTAATTTCCTACTTTCATAAAGAAATGAAGATAAAAATGAAAAACGGCTGGGCGATAGGATAAGTTCACCAGCCGCCAAAAAAAGAGGTGCAGCGACTGGCGACTCCCACATTCGAACGTGCGTTTCGCCTGCACGAGAGCCAAATCTTAGGGAGTGTTATTGAGGGGGAATTATGTGTGTTCCCCACATAATTGCCGTCTAACTTTAAATAAAAATTCCGCAGATGACCGCAGTCTTCAGTGTCATAATGCTTCTGCCCAAGTGCCAGACCTCCAGTGATGGTCTCTCTCTCTTATTTAAAAAAAAAAAAAAAGCCTTGAATCCAGCATTAGCTTGTCTCCAGTCTATTTGCAGGGAGAGTGAATGTCGACATGTTCGTAAGCACCGTGAGGTCAGCCACATCTAAGGTGCAAGGCTACTGCGTTTTCCACGGCCCTGGCCAAGAAGGCCGGCTTGCTGTTTGTGAGGATGTCTGCTTCAAAGCTCCTTTTGGGTTTTTATTTGGGCAACGCTTTTGGTGAGCGGTCTTTCATAAGGGCGAAGTAGTAACCCCTTCTTAAGTGCTATGTGGCACCTTCAGAAGCGACATACAGACATTCAAGACGCTTGGGTCAGTTGCACGCGGCCGATTTCAGCTGCGATGGTATAACTCCAGTGCTCTCTGATTGAATGACCTCAGGATGAGTCTGTGGAGAAGGAACCGCGCTCTCAGAAAAAATGGGTTCATTGGCTTCTTTCCACAGGGAATCGCTTTTTAGTTCTTTGTGGAATCCTATATGGTAGATGCGGGAAGTGTGAAAGCTCCCAGATTTAACCATTTTGCCCAACATAGAACCCTTGAGCTAGATGTGTTTCCTCTATGACAGTGATCTTCATTCCTGGTCCTTGCTGGCCACAGGATCTGCTGCTTTCTTGTTGTTTCTTGACACTTACTTGACCAGCTAAAGCAGTCGATTACACAGTTAGCTGGCCTCACCTGGTTTCTTGGGTCTGAATTGGTTGGTGATATGAAGGCAACAAAAAAAAGAAAACCAGCAGACCCTATACAGCCCCCCAGGACCAGTAGTGAAGATCACTGCTCTACGATGGACACAGAGGAGCCTTTTGGAAATCGTTCTTTTGAGAGTGTTGGAGACAAATTTGAATTAAGAGGCTGGGTTGAAACGCAAAGTGGCAGTTGGCTTTCATCACATTCGCTTGTAGCTGCTGGGGTCCCAGGTACTACTGGGCACCCAGGGACCTGAGTGAGACAGTATTGGAGGTCCAAAAAGGTTCATTCTTAGAATCTTGACATTGAAATACCCTGCAATACCCCTGAACGAGGCACAGGATGTACCCAAACCAGAGGGAATTTCAGAGGGGGGAGGGGGCGGGGTGTGGAAAACAGTGGACTCAGACCGATCTGATCCGTGTCTGTGGAATGTGCTTCCAGATCACCTGAGAATCTCCCGGACGCTCACACGTCTTAGAAGGAATAACTTTTTCCACATGGCCTTCAGCTATGTTTTTGGCTATACCCTTTCTCTGTTCCTAAACATTTGTGTGCTTAAAATGTTAGAACTGTGTCTGTCTGGCATCTTGTTCTGAGTGCTTAATTGGTGGCAGTTGTGTTGTTATTTTCATTACTGTTAATTTTGCACATTGTCCGTATTCATTGTACAGCAATTTGAGAGCCTAAATGAAAAGTGACAATTCAGTGTATGAATATTGTTGTTGCTGCTGCTGCTGCAATTATTGTTATGGTGGTTATTATTTTTATTATTACTTTCATTTCAACCTTATCCCTGAAAAGCCTGGAGTAATGCGTGGGGCTTTAAAAGTGCTCCATAGCAGCACTCAGAGCAGGAAACAGATGGTGTTTACAGCCTTCCCCCCACATGATCCCCGAATGGACCACATCTGCATCGCCTTCATAATTCATAAATATAGCATCACTCCCATAAATGATACCGAGAGCTGGTCATCATCTGAGCCACCCTGTCAACCCGAAAAAAATGCTGCTACTTTTTCCTTCCACACATGGTTTACGTTTAACGTGCAAATGTGCGGATATAAATGTCAGGTTTTTTTTTTTTAGGAAAATATTATTCTGGACTATACCTTACGTTACCTGATGAAAGTGCCACAAATGCATTATTGGGCAAATGGTCACGATCGAGTCTTCTGATTGGAGCCTGGCGTGTAAACGGTAAAGAATGCGTGTCATTCCTCAGAACTGTTTTATCTTCTCATCAAAGCGTGTATGGAGTGGCAGTAAAACTAATCACGCTTGTATTGGGCCTCGAATCAGCATTCCAATCTGTTCCCGTTAGCACTGGGTAAATTACTCTTGTGGCTGAAAAAATTGGCAAACTAAATTGATCGATATTTTGAAGTTGCAAGGCCCTGCCTGTTCATGGTGCTCCTGAGCCAGAAAGGTTCTCTCTCTTTCTTCCTCTCTGACTCGGTGATGATGTCACAGAGGCTACAGAAATTAGACTCTCGCTCTCTCTACTTTCTCTCTGACTCGTGATGATGTCACAAAGGCTGCAGAAATGTGACCCTCCACTTGCTCTCTCTCTTTCCTCTCTGACTCGTGATGATGTCACAAAGGCTGCAGAAATGTGACACTCCACTTGCTCTCTCTCTTTCCTCTCTGACTCAGTGATGATGTCACAAAGGCTACAGAAATTAGACTCTAGCTCTCTCTGTCCTCTTTGACTCGGTGATGATGTCACAAAGGCCGCAGAAAGGAGACCCTCAACTCTCTCTCTTTTTCCTCTGTGACTCGGTGATGATGTCACAAAGGCTGCAGAAAGTGAGACTCGGGTCCTGGGGCTTCCAGCTGTTTCATGTGAAGGATGGTTTCAATTTTCGCCGAACGGGAGAGCGCCACAGGATTCCACGTGCAATCCTGAGCCGAACTGCGGAGCGGCGGGGGGTGGGCGGGGGGGGGTTTGGCAATGCTGCTGGCAGTGACCCGTGACGCTTCGCGGAAAACGCCAGCGTGCGCCGTCAGGTCCAGAGCCGGCGAATGAAATGTTGGCCTTCTCCAGTTTTACACAGAAACCAACAAAAAAAAAAAAAAAGACTGTCAGTGCTAAATCAACTCTGGCCCAGGATATTTCACTCCGCCTAGAGTCATGAAATTCCCGTTGGGCTCACAAATTCTCTGTTGAGAGCTAATCGACTCTAAACATGCCTCAGCGTTAGAGCTGCTCTGTGGAGTACGTGTCACAGTGCTGTGGAGCATTGCAGGCATGTGTGCCCTCTGAAAGTAGAATTAACACATCACACTGTCTGTATCCCGATTCAACCAGAGGTGGAGAGTGCAGCCAGCTGATTTCACTGATTAATTCTACCTCCAGGCTGAAGAGTTTGCAAAACCAGTTGATTGAAAAAATAAAATAAAACACTCTGAGGACTTTTGCTTTCTGAACCTGGATTTCCCACCTCTGGCTTCAGCTGTACCTATTATTCTGACCCCTTTCCTTTCTCCCCTTTTCCTGTCCCAGTCTGCCTGGGGGGCATTTAGACCCCCGTGTGGTGCCCTTGCTGCAGAGCGTTTGGCGAATCGGCGACGAAAGAATGCTCACCAAATTCATGTGTGAAACTCTAAAGCCTGGATCCAATTATGATTTGACCTAGAGTTTTAAAGCATGATAAAATGAAATGACGGACATAGTTTGGTGAGCTGGATTTGGTTATCGCTTGAGTCAACAACTTGTGTTCGAGGAACAACAAAAGTAACACTAACTTAAGGTCAGAAGTATTTTTTCAGAAATCCAGGCCGAAATCTCACAGCTCTCAGGTTTTAAAATGCTGTGATTGCAAATTTTAAAACAATGATTTTGATCTCGACGGTCTTCGTGATTTATGAACAGGACATTTCATTGCTTTTCATTGGCTTTGGGGAAGACACTAGGCCCGTTTATTATGAACAAGATTTTTTGGTCAGAGTCCACATCTGGTCCTGGAACTCACAGACACATTCCTCATTAGATTAAATGCAGTGAATCATCTGTCATTATAGCTCAGTGACACAGTGACCCCGGTGTTCTAACTACGCAATGGCCCAGTGAATCATGTGTTATTACAGTGTAATAGCCCAATGAACCGTGTGTTATTACTATGTAGTAAAGGATATTGCAACAATAATAAAATGGTTGTTACTTAAAATGTAATGTTACATCAGGAAATATAATTGCAGTATTATCTGGCTGTTGCACATGTGAGGTAACCTGGATCAACATGTCTAAACAACTGCAAATGCTTTTCGATGTAATTACACACAGTAGCTACCTGTGGGTGAACAGTGCAATCACACGGGACTTCATGCACAGTCAGACCTTAGTTTGTGCAATAGAACAGCTTAAACCATATTTAAGCTTGCAGTTTAGTGTTAGTGTAACAAAGATATGTGACAGTGGATGTCTAGTACTGAAACTGAAATCAATCAGGGGAAAAAAGTTCCAATGAGCATGTCAGCTTCAATTTCTAACTGGAGCCTTTTCCATATATACGCATATACACTAGCCAAGTCTCTCCTCATCAACGCAGTCTCCAACCATTTCATGAATGGAATTCCTCACGGAACTTTACAGCGCTGCAGTGTTCCTTCTGGAATTGTTACATAACAGTGACCATAATTCCCTACTTTGTGTTGTTTTTTTTGAGGCAGTGCTGTAGGCAATCTTGAACAGCACATCATGACAGGATTTTTTTTACAGAAACCCTACAGCAGGAGACCCAGAGCTCTCTCTCTCTCTCTCTGAGCTGGAAGCAAACTGTTTATGCTCAAAGCTGTAAAGTTCTCCCCCTCCAGAGTTTCTGCTCGCTTGTGGGACTTAATAAAATTCCCTGTGTTTCTCCAACCATCAGGAAAACCTTTTTTCCTCCCTCCATCAATGTTTCACAATGTTTCTCCTTCGTTTGGAACTGGAGATTTTCCCCTCTCGGAGTTCGGAGACGTATGTTAGCGGTATTTTGCTCTGAGGGCTGGTCGTGTCCGTTGTTGTGCCGGTAACCAGTGATTTTGAAACTGGCAGCAGACGTACCCTCTGATGCCAGCGGGCATCTGGTTGTGCGGCTGGAAGGGAGACTTCCGACAGCAAACCAGAGGAACACCGAAAACAAAGTCAGGCCCATGCCTGTCATAGGCTGTGTGCTAAGCCAACTGTGTCCTACCGTCGTGGGTTCCTAGCCAATCAGATTGTCGCATGGCCAAAGCTCAGGTCTTTGGGCCTTAAATCTGGCCCTCGAGGCCAATAGTAACGGCTGATTTTCTTTTCTATTGGATGGTTAATTGTTTAATTAATGCCTCTGATTGGCCAGAGATGTAACTCACCTGGTGTCTCAGGTTTAAATCGGTCCCTGATTAGAGGGGAAGAATGAAAACCAGCAGCACTACTGGGCCCGATTAAAAATAATAAAAAATATGAGAATTATTAAATATTGTATTGTTAATAAGGGAGAATTTTCTTTAGAAAAATGTAGTTCTTTCCTTGTGATGTCATCATAAAACACTGGCAGGATGTGTGGTGCAGTCTACAGAGGGGCGGACTCAATCCATCTTCTCTGTCTGTTGCCCTCTCTGATTCCCTTTGAATTTCGTAAAAAAAATATGGCTGACTGCTCTCCTGTTTTTTAATGCCTTGATACAGAAAATGCTGTGAGGTGAATGTGGAGTAAATTGGTTGTGAACTTGTTCAGCGTTACTGAGAACTGTAGGCTGTCGGATGAAGGTGTCGGAGCTGTTAGGAGAAAGATACACGCCACAGTCTTGCAGTGAGAGCAGCTACTTCCTGTCAGATCACCGTCCCGGTACCAGCCCCAAACTTCATTGAAGCCGATCTCATGTGTGTCCCATATGTCCTAACAGGAAGACATACTTCCTCCTCTGTTCCTAAAATAAACTCCCATCCAGCTCCCTCAACCTTCCCTCTCACCTCCCCTTAACCTCCCAGCTTTCCCTGAGGAAGTGGGGGGGAAAAAAGAAAGAAAGAAGAAAAAAAAAAAGTGCTTAAATCTGTTTGAAGAAGCGTCTGCTCTCGTATCTCATTGGCTGTGAGCTGTATGCCCTGCAGGACCCAGAAACACTCAATAAAGCCGAGTTCAGAGGCGTGTGTAGCCTCGGAGACGTTAACTGCGGGATTATGGGGCTTTCAGGTAATTTATGGGCGTATTACAGCACAGCAGTGTGTCCCAGAGCCCTGTTAGGGAAGAATTAACTCAGAAATGGATGTTAGATTTGCGAGGCACGTGGAGATCCCCGAAGCGACTGCGCAGCTCAGCTGGGGGACAGCAGAGAGACTGCGCAGCTCGTCTGGGGGACTGCAGAGAAACTGCGCAGCTTGTCTGGGGGAGTGCAGAGCGACTGCGCAGCTCAGCTGGGAGACTGCAGAGCGACTGCGCAGCTCGGCTGGGGGACTGCAGAGTGACTGCGCAGCCCAGCTGGGGGACTGCAGAGAGACTGCGCAGCTCGTCTGGGGGACTGCAGGGCAACTGCGCAGCTCGTCTGGGGGACTGCAGAGCGACTGCGCAGCTCGGTAATGGTGGCTGGCAGTGAGTTCTTTGGAGGACGTGCGTGCAGGGCAAGGCAGAGAAACCAAAACCGAGACTTAATCTAAACTCTGCGGCTTCCCTGTGTTCAAAATAAAACGAGAAATCTTTGAATTCTACCCATTCAGTGGCTCAGATTAAGCAAACAAACCCTCCAGTTGGACACCACCGTAACGTAGGTATTTGTTGACCGAGGCCTGTACTGTAAACGATTGTCAGAGAAGAAGCTGGCTAAATTCCTGCTGGTTTAGATGCTTATCCTGTAATACACTGACACACGCACACGCAGACACACACACACACACACACGCAAGCATTTCACACTCCCAGCAGACTGTGTCTCCTGTCCTCCGAGCTGCTCCTGCATCTGAGGCGCCTCCCAGACTGGAGCCTGCACTTCTCTGTGGGGAAAAAAGAGAAAGTTCCGTGTGTCTGTGTGGAGAGGTCCTGTGCAGGCTCTTGTTTTTTGGGAGGGATTAAGTTTTATCTCAGTATGTAGTGGCCTCTGCTCACCATGGCCTGTGTTTTTTTTTTGGGGGGGGGGGTCTGTTGTAAATTACCTCATTGTTTCACTGGACCACATTCAGAGGTCTGCTACACGAGGCGCTCAGTCTAAAACTTGGAGACATGTTTCTTGGAGTCAGTAGCTCAGGAGCGTGACGTACCCAGCACCTTTCCTTATGGCCTCGCTGCTCCGGCATCTGCGTCTGCAGAGGCACAGAGAGATGTCGAGAAAAGAATGAGAAGGCGATGGAGTGATGGATTAAGAGTGAGGTAGAGAGTGAGAGAGGGGATAGGAATGAGAGAGGTAGAGTGAGAGAGAGGATAGGAATGAGAGAGGTAGAGAGAGAGAGATAATAGGAATGAGAGGTAGAGAGAGATAATGGGAATGAGAGGTAGAGAGAGGGAGAATAGGAATGAGAGGTAGAGAGATAGAGAAGATGTCTGTTTTCAGTTGCCTCTCTCTCTTTCCTTATCCCTGGTGACCCTCGGTGACCCCCAGTGACCTGTGAGGCTGTGAAGGTTTCCAGGTTCCCACAGCAGCTGCGTCGTCTCCGCCAGCTTAGGGGTGCAAACGCACACGGGCAACGTCCCCCCCCACTCCCCCCCCCCCCCCCCCCCCCACCACCGCACGGGCCTCTAACCCCCAAAAACCCGGGCCCAACAAAGGGGGAGCGGGGAGCGGAGGACCACTAATATGGCCTAATCCGCCGGCCCCATTCAGCCTCCCGCACCCCCGCTCGCTCTCATTAAGCCTGTTTTCAGGCTGCTCCGGCCGGCTCTTGTGAGCTCTGAGAATACTTGAATGTGTGGAAAAAAAACCCTGAAAGATTTGCCCCCAAGCGAATCACGGCTTGCTGACCGTGCTCTGGCCGGCGTTCGGGGCGCTGTTCGGGGAATCTGTAGTGGAACTGGAATTGGGGTCTTTGTTACCCCCACTGATGTGCAAATATCCGCCCCCCCCCCCCCCAAAAAAAAAAAAAAAACAACTCAGGAGACAGGTCTCAAGAGTATGAGCTGAAAGCTGCCGTGACACTCTCTACCAATAAAAATCTCTTGAATGTAAGAATAAAAAAATAGTCATAAAATGTGTTCAACTTCACATCGTTGCTCTTTTTAGTGTTTTCCAAAGGTTGGGGAGGGGGGGGGATGTTTTCAGACTATCTCCAGCTAATTACCTGAGAGCCGTTCACACCTGTTTCTCAGGCTGTCTAAATCCTCACAACCGCTCTCCTCTTCCTCACCACTCTTCGTCAGTCCCACACATCCCCAGTGCCTCCTCTGGGATCCCTGCTACCGAGAGCAATTCTTTCTCTTCCTTCAGGCTCTTCTTCTCTCACTCTCTCTCTCTCTCTCTCTCTCTCTCTCTCTCTCTCATACTCTCATTCTGTCACCCTCTCTCACTGTCTCTCTCTCTCTTTCCCTCATAGCCTCTATTTCTGAAAAAGTAAAAAAAGTCCTGGCAGGGAGTGTACCCATTTTTTTCTCGTCTGATAATTTCTGCCCTCACCTTTATGTCTTTAGGGTCCCTGTTTCCAAGGCAACCACAGCCTTCAGCTGGCCAATGCCTTTCACCTGTTCTCATACAGCTAATGTTACCTGTCCAACCAGGACTCTGCGTTTATCTATCAAACTGTAACACTACGGGTAACATTTAAACTAAAATGTGCATTAACCCTTAAAACGCACCCCGGGCACGTGTTCAAATCACAGGTGCTGTCATTTCTTTCACATGAAGAATGGAAGCTGTTTAAATTGCATTGCTGGCCTCGTTTAAAATGTGTGTTATTTATCATGACTGCTGCTACTGCTGCATTGGAGAATATTGCTATGATTATAGTAGTAATCCTTACAAGTGTTGAGAGATGAAACCATCACTTTTTCTGATGTTAGAATCTTGTTTCAGGTTTGCAAGGAGTACATAAAAGATCTGAGAAGAACTGCAGAAAGCCATTCACTGTCTAACATGGAAAGCATCCATTAAGAGAACCCACAACTTAATTACCATCCCAAAATGTCAGGTAAGAATTTAAACTTTATCATTGAACAGAAACACTCTTAAGTGAAAAACAGAGTTTACAAAATCAAAAGTGAACACTTATTGCATTACAACCACCGAAACTGTTTCAACCAACTTGTGATGTTGAATGGTTATCATAAGTCTGATCCTTTTTCTTATTCATTGCACTCTCAAATGGTGCATGCATTCCAGTTGGAAGTCCGTCTCTGAGCAATAACACGGTTTGGATTCAGATTATACACAGTCTTGAGAAATAGATAATTTCTCCAATTTTTTCAGGTTTTGCTATTTTCTTTTCTCTATATTTTCCAAGTGTTTTTTTTTTTTTTTTTTTTTCTTGCTGTGCTCTTTTCTGGCCCGTAACGAGACGTGCATATCAATCTTTTTCACAAGAGCGAGTAATAATTACATTCAATTCCAGGTTATTTGCGGCTTCCCAAAAAAAAAAAAAAAAAAAAAATCCAAAATAAAAGCGTGGCTTCCTGGAGTGTTGGGGAATGGGGGAAATGCCTGCAAGATCGCCTGGGGCTTTTATTTTCTCTCTCTCCAGCGGTCTGCGGCTGCCACGGACAGCTCTGGAGTTGTCACTTGAACAGTCATTATATTTGAGACACTTACAGCGCTCGGTACTAACCGCAGAGAAGCAGAGATAGCACAACATTTCAAGGGGGAGACCCCCCCCCCCCCCCCCCCCCCCCAAAAAAAACCAACCGGAGCAGGAATGTGTACTTCAACGAAATTGCATTTTGGAGCAACGCGCAGATTTCTAATGGTTACCGGGGAACCCGTTCATTTTTTCCAGGCGTGAAAACCTCGAGAGAGAGAGAGAGAGAGAGAGAGAGAGAGAGAGAGAGAGAGAGAGAGAGAGAGAGAGAGAGAGAGAGAGAGAGAGAGAGAGAGAGGAGAGGGAGAGGGAGAGGGAGAGGGAGAGGGAGAGGGAGAGGGAGAGGGAGAGGGAGAGGGAGAGGGAGAGAGAGCCGGTCAATTTGCGTATTTCATTCATTACTATTATAATACACTCTTTTCGTGAGGGCGCATCCGATCGCTTAATAATGCTGGTTTGCGTATTCACTTCTGAAGGCAGGCTTTGAACCACATGTACAGTTCAGCAGAAACATAACTCGCAGTCTGAGTTCTTCCCTGTGTTACAGTATGTCTTGTTATGTGTGCTAATCCTCTGATGTGAAATGCTATGATAATAACTATATCAGATCTTCAGATATGTGAGTCTGTTTTCTGCCCATTTGCACACTAATGATAGGAGAGGAGGCATGCGGTATGAAGTGGCTGTTTCGTTGGCCGGGGGGGGTGGTTTCTCCTCAAAGTGGGCGATAATTCGATTCACTTACAGTATTATTATCTGCCCCTGCAGTGTTATCGTCCGTAATATTAAACACTGATCACACAAAAGAAAGAAACAAATCCATCCATTCTTTGTATTCAGGTTTTACCAGAGGCCCTTTTCCTGTAAAGCATCCTTGTGACAGTCTCTGAACAAAAAAAAAACTCTTAATTGATCAGATAATCTAATTGAACTGAATAGAATAGACTAGAATATGGTCAAATTAAATATCTCTTCTTTCTGTCACACACTGGGCGGTGCACACAGGAATGTGGATTCCCGTGCACTTTCAACACTGTGCTGTAAGTGCTAAAGGCATTAAAAATAATTTAAAATAAGCCTGACAGCTGAAATTTCCCTCCCTCATGTTTATCACACCTTTAGTGAGTAAGATATAAAACCGAAATAGTGACTAGGAAATGCGTTAAGACTTTTTGCACAAGTTGTAATAAATTTGCCGATGTAGAAACATATTGTGATCGCTGTACAAGTGTAAATTGAGGAAGAGGAAGAGGAAGAGAATTTATTTGCTGTGTTGTTCACTAGTATGGAGCAGGGCCCCTTTGAACCGTACTTTGGAGTGTCAGAGTAAATAATTGGCGCTTCCCTCCCTGCTGGAACGTGTCTTTGCGGGTGTCCGATTTGCCCTTGCCATTTTGGACCCGTCAGGCAGGCTTAATGGCGCTTTCCCCTCCGCTAGCGCTCGCGTTAGCCTAGCCTGCCATCATTCGCTGAGTGGTGCTGTTAACTAATGCTGCCTGAGTGGCGTATAGTACGCGCGGGCTGGTACAGTGAGAGCAGGGGCTCTGTGTTTACAGAGTCCCGACTAGCTGCCGTGTTATTGTAATTTGCCTGGCTACGGTAGGAAAGAGGAAAGCTGAGTGTGTCTTTACCAAAGGTTAGAGCCTTGCTTAGACTGGCAGTGCTTTAGTATTTTAGTGTCATTATGAATAATTTTATGCATTCATATTGGATTGCTGACAGTTAGCAGGAGATTTTGTTTAGAATGCCTTACACTATTTAATGTTTTTTACTTGGTACCTGTACATCTGAGTATATACAGAAAGCAAATCAGTTTAAGTATCACATTGTACGGTGCAGTGGTACATTGACAGTATCACGGTGCAGTGACATTACTGGGAAGCCCAGTTCCCTAACCATTATATGTACAGTATCAGAGAGATAGCTACTGATGAATACAGTGTATGAATTGGTAAGGCAAATTATGGGACAAAATGGTAAAAATTTAAGTTTTTTAAAAAGACTGGAAGTGATTGTGGGGAAAGAATGAATAAAGCAAATAACCCAGCACTTGTGATTGTGATGTCATTTGTGATGTCACAGAGCACAGTCCGTTCAGGCGAATACAAAAATCATTAGAGTCAGGAAACTTCATTATGTGCTTCACGATTGAAATGAGAAATGCCGATTATTTTTAAAAAAATAATCGACATACAGCATAGAGCTTTATGGCATGTAGTCAATCGACATTCTGTCCCTCAGATCTGACTCTGTGTTTTCTTTTCATTAATCCCAGTTGGTTATTGCTCAAGCTGCCAAATTGAAATAATAATGGTTCTGTGACGTACGGAGCGGGGAAGCAGCGGGGCTAGAGAGGAACAGTGCGTGTGTGTGTGTAGGCAGCACATCAGTGTCTCATTAGGAGGAGGTGTTTTTCCCTCGCAGGTAGTGCTGTAAGTGAAACCCATGCAGCCCGGCTGGGTACCTTAGCCCCACGCAGGCGACTGCTAAAATAAACTGAGTGAATTAATAACTGTCGAGTGTCAATCAATTTTTCCATTTTTTTTTTCCTTTTGGGGGAAGAAGCATGACTTCCACAGAACTCTTAACCAGCCCGCCTGTGCTTTAAACTGTAGGCCTGTGCTCCCTACCCGAGTGAGAGATGATGTTACTGTGCCTCAGGAGGACGCTGCTTATAACTTTCAAACAAAATGGGGGTTGGAATTAGTCTTGAAATTAATACGGTCAATTTTCCAAACTTCAAACAAGGCAATGGTGAGATGCGTCTAAACTGATGGTGAAAAACTGGCCGGTTTTTAAAAACTGGAATAAAAAAATCTTCCCACCCGCAGGTTCCTTCCCAGATGCTCTGTATTCTGCATCCAGGGGCTCCTTGACTGCCTCCCAGTTCATGTTCTATTTACTTGGAAAATGTTCCCCTTTCCTCCTCCCTGCCAGGTCTTCATCTACTGATGTTTTAAACGCAAAAACAAACTGTCAAAAAATTTCTGTGAGACCCCCTCCTTTCTGAGCCCCTGCCACTGGGAGCTCCGGCAGTCCAGGCGCTGAATGCAGAGCGTTCACTCGCGTTCGGCTAATCCCGCGCGCTAGCCCGTTAAACGTAATTTTCTCCTCTTTCTTTAGCGTCGCGCGAAAAAACCGCTCCGTAACATCCTCGGTTTGGCCAGCCGGCTGCTTCAGGCTCGCTACGCTGCACAAATAAGCAAGGCCGTAATTAAAGAGAGGCAAAGGTGTGGAGGAGGTCACAGTGTTTAAGGGGCCGGTCATATTACATAAAGGTTCTTATGTGGGCCAAACTTTTCACTCTCACATTATTACTAGTAGTAGTAGCAGAAGCAGCAGTGGTGGCAGTGGTAGTAGCTGTAGCAGTAGCAGTTGCAGTGGTGGTAGTAGCAGCAGTAGTAGTATTAGTAGCAGTAGTAGTACCAGAAGTAGGAGCAGCAGTAATAGCAGTGGTCGTAGTAGTAGTAGTAGTAGTAACAGGAGCAGCAGTAGCAGCAGTAGTTGTGGTAGTAGCTGTAGCAGTAGCAGTAGCAGTGGTGGTAGTAGCAGCAGTAGTAGTATTAGTAGCAGTAGTAGTACCAGAAGTAGGAGCAGCAGTAATAGCAGTGGTCGTAGTAGTAGTAATAACAGGAGCAGCAGTAGCATTTGTAATAGTAGCTGGAGTAGTAGCAACAGCAGCCATAGCAGTAGCAGCAGTAGTTGTGGTAGTCATAGACGTACTGTAGATCCTGCGGGAGAGAATTCATGGAGAACTCTGCCTTCTCTCTGCACAGAGCTGATGGGTGTTTCACATGCTCTGCCGATATGGTTACCTTTTCAATTCCCTTGGGTCAGTCTGTTATCATATTAAATATTAAATATTATTGAATATTATGTTTATTAAAACAAACAGATGGAGCGGGACTATGTGGGCCCTCTAAAATAAGTCTCAGTTATTAACCATGTATAAAACTGTGCAAACGTTCCAGATATTCTTTTAAAATGTAATTCAATCAAAAAAAACACCAGCAGTATTTGTAATGTCTGATTATGAAGTAAAATGAAAGTTTTAATTGTTGTTTTTGTCTCTTTACACCAATGATGCAAGATGATAAAAATCTATGCTTTTATAATCAGTTGATCAGTGTGGAAAGGAATGATACACATGATTATTTTGCTTGAAAATTTTCCAGTTTGTTTCTACTCTGTCCTACATAAAATTTTGTACTGCTGGTGAAATTACCTTTTGAATCTTGAATAAAAGCTAGATCAGATTCCTCCTTGATCAAACAGCCCTTTGAAATGCTTCCATGACAGATGGCGTTTGGAGGGGGAAATGGGCAAAAACTGTTTTCCTTCCATCTCAAACCGTTGGGAGATACAACGGCTGTGTTGAGAGTGGGGAATGCCATCAGCAACTTACGATTTTAACAGCCACACCTGCGGCTGTCATTGAGTCTTTCATGTACCGACTAAAAAGAAACGGACCAAGGAGGGATACCTGAGGGACGCCCTCTCCAGTTCCAAAATTTTAAAATCACGTTTATTGATCTCCATTCTGCAGATCATATCAAAACCTAGCAGCTTCCAGAGACGGGATACACTTCATTATTCATTGTGCATTTTGTACATGCTGTACTACACTCAGCCATTAAAATTACTATCAGCCAAAGAGAGGCTTCCCCTTTCCTTAACTGCAGTTTTTATGCCTTTGCTTAAACTGTTGAAACTGTAGATTTAATATGGCAAAAATGCATTTTATATGGCAAAAGTACATTTTTAGGAGATCTAATTACCACAGTCCAACTATATTCAAGTTAGTTCAGGAATTGTGCATGTTGAAACATGGTTGTTTAGTGGACATCGTATTGTGCCGTATTTCTATAGTGACCTGCTTTTATTTTATGATGTGGACTCCATCACATTATTGTCCTTATATTGTCTTTTTAATTTCTTGTCAGACTCTCCACTCTGTTATCCAGTAATAAGGCTGAAGATAAAAGTTCCTCAGAGCTTCAGGTGACAGGTAAGATTGGGGAGGGAGGGGGGTGGGGAGGGGCACAGCGGCTTGTCTGTTTTGTGTCTCCGTGTTCTGAAGAGCTGACAGCTCTCCTCGGCAGTTCTGAGTAAAACTAGGGAGACAGCGCAGGATGATTACTAAAGATTAAAGGATGGACAGGAGAGAATGACTATATCCCTCAGTCAGCTTCCATATTTTATACGCTCATCTTTTTTTTTTTTTTCGAATGCAAAGAAAGAAAGATCAACCGAGTTCACACAGTGGGGTGGATACTTCCATTGTGAAGGATTTGGGCATGAATGATTAATGTCATTGTTCAGCAGTGGAGATGAAATGAATGCAAGAGGCAGGTGTGTCTATGTGCGAGAGAGAGAGATACAGAGAGAGGCAGACAGAGTGAGAGAGAGGCAGACTGTGAGAGGGAGAGAGAAGGAATGTGGGTGTGCGTATACAGACTCGATGAATATTAATGCAGTGGTGTTCGCTCTCCCTGGTCACAGGATGTCGGAAAATATATTTACATATTGCGCTTTCGCCTCGAAGAATGTTAAGCGTTGATGATGAAAATTTTTGTTCGAAGTTATACTTCTGACTCATTTCCAAAGTCACCTTTTTGAAATGTCTTGTTGTGACTCATTGCAGGTGGAAAAAAAACCCTCCTTCCCTGTAATATATAAATCATTATATATTATTTGCCTGCCTGTGCTGGATTTTATGTTTTAGGCGTATGGCTGCCGATAAGTGTTCAGTTGGAGGATACAATGTACAATGTAACGGTCACAACACAAGCCCTGTCCCCGTATATTACCCCCCCCCCCCGAAAACCCAAAACCTCAACCGCAATGTACCATGTGGAGAGAGGTAGCTCATGAACCACAAACAGGTAATCATGGTGCACAGCTAACTGTTCCAGTCTGATGGGGAATAAACCGGAGTCATGCGACCTGCAGTATTTCACCCCTGACATTTCCGCGCCTGGGCTGCCTGGCTAATACCTCAGGCTATTACACCCAGCCGGCCAGCTTGGTTCCTCCTAAGATTGCTCCCCTCTCAGGAGATGTTTTTTCTCGCCACCATTTGAGTGATTTTTCTTCCCTCTTGAGTGAGTGATTTGCTGGCTTTTTTGGGGGGGGGGGGCGGCGTGGAGGGCCTGGTTTTTTTTAATGCACTTTTCCTTATATATAGTTATGGTAATAATTATGACATCAACATTGGGTAAATGACAGTGTTGTCAGAAATTAAAGAAAGACAGCACATAATGTATGAAAGTTTTCCCAGAGAAAAAAAAACAAAACGTTCAGCCTGAACCGGTCAGGAATATGAATCGCCTCCATTCACGGATGTGTGGAATTTAAGACTACCCTGTGGGGTCGACCAAATCTGACCTGGCTCCTCTGGGCTCGTTTTGCTGGGCTGTGCCCCTTTCTGGGTTCGACCTAGTTCACAGTCTCAAATTCTTACCCCTAACCAACCCCAAAATAAGGAGGATGGGCGGCAGGGGGTTCTCCTGTGAACCCTGAATTTAGGCTGCGCTCTTGATGTAGTACTTGTTCGTTCATCGCTGTTCTGGTGTCTGCAGTGGATTGTCTCAGATTCCAGCCCATTTTTGTGTGAAGACGTTCCCCCTAAAAAAAAGCACCAGGATGCCAGTTGACCTCTGAAATTCGAGTGAACACTTCACCCCAGAAACAAAGGCCGTTCTGCAGAAAGGAACAAGCATCCAGTGCTCCACGTCCACGCTAACATTCCTTCTCCTGCGTTGAAAAATTTAGGGACACTATAATGCATCCCAATTAGTAGATGTGCTCCTAAATTTTTTTTTTCCGGTTAGCACACAGCAATTTTCACGAGCAATTGCTTTTGAAAGGGGTGCACTGACTGAAGAACACTGGCAACTCAAACACCGATTGTAATTCAAAGCACAAACACATTTCAGAACAAAAAAGAAAAAAAAAACATGAAAGATTTATGGTTTCCTAAGTTTCAACCATTTTGTAAATTCCTATAAATAAAAAATGGATAGAGCATTGATTCTGGGTAGGAGAAGATTGAAGAGGTTATTTTTTATTATTCAGCTTGGGTGAAGTATTTATGAGGTCACACTTGTGACTCAGTTTATGCTGGGCCCTACTGTGCATGCTGGATGGGGTCATTGGTTTCAGAATCTCAGACGGATCCACTGATGTGCTCCAGTGTTGCAGACAGCAATTAGCATTGAAGGAGAGACAAACACGTCTGTATTTTTTTTTGTGTCTCCTAAAACATTTTTTTTAATTACCTTCTAAAAAGTATGCGTCACGTGCTTTTAATTGACATCATTGGTTTAACCTTGATGGAACCGCGACCGGTGGGGGTTATGTGTTGCTGCCAAGATTTCTGTTACCCCCCCTACTGGTTACACACACGGGGGTGTGGGGGTGTGGGAGTGTGGGGGGGTACATCCTGTGCAGCTGCTACTGTTCAGAATGGTTTTGCCATGAATCAGAGACCTCAGACCGGACCTGCCGGGTAAAATCGGGGTGCCACAATCCCACAAAAGCAGAGGAATTTCGCTTAATTGTCATTGTTAACGTTTCTCCGGTGTAAGCTGGCTTAAAAAAACTCCCCATTTCCGTCTCAAATACGGCAAACCGCCGCTGTCCCTTCTGGTGAGTCACTGCCACTGGGGCCAGTAAAAATGCGTGTGCTTGCTGGATGTGGAGCCAGTAGGATTGTGGGTAGAGCTCCTATTCTGAGAAGCATTGCTGCGGTCACATTACTGTCCTCATTTCATTTTACACCCTTTTTTCTCTCTCTCCGTTTCGGGACGGTCGTGCCTGTTGACCCAAATGCCTGCCCGCTCCACTCACGCTTGCAGCCCCCTTTTTTGGATTTTAAGTGCTGGTTGGGTTATTATTATTTTTATTTTTTTTATACCAAAAAATGTTTATACAGTACAGTGCTTGGTTGTGAAATCACGCCGTTTGTGGGGAAGGTGATCTAAAGCAGTCTGCATTGGAACAGCATTTTCAGAGGTTGATCATGCAGTTATTTGGCATGTTGATGTGGTGCAGGCTGCCAAGTCTGTGCTACCCAATGTCGCGTTGAACCATTTCTTTTGAAACTCCAGTCCCAGGAACTTAAATGAAGCAAAGAAAAGAGCAAAAAAACATGCTAAAGAGAGCTTTTAATTTAACACTGCTGCCAAGACCATCAAACAGAACATTAGGGCAAGTACAAAAGAGTCTTATTTCCATGTACAGATTAATATCCAGTCCACTGGGGATAATGATTTGTTGATCTAAGAACTGTTTCAGCTGTAGACCACAGCAACAGTCACCCAGGAAGGTTTTATCACTGCAGTCAAAGACCAACAGGCAGAAACTGAAATACTATCACATGCGTGCATTTTTATCTTCTGAATTTCTTCTGATAAGAAAACAAAAAAGACAACTGCAATTTTTTAGTTTGAGGTGGAGGCCCCCAGAACATTAATTTAATAAATAATCAAATCCCATTTTAATATCTATCTAGCTAATCTGCTCACCGCTATAATGATCCAGACAAGTGTAACCCATTGATGATTTTTAGATTTATGATTTTCGTATAATAATAATTAATATTTAAATTCAGGTACTTTACAATTCAGGTGTTAATGTGCTACTGCTTTTCTCGTATTCTGTGATGCTGGTTTTCCCAAGTACTTCCACAAAATCGAAAACATTGACTCCTGTGTGAAGAAGACACGGCACAGCTGGTAAACCCAAGAGAGGCTGTACAAATATTTTGTCAAGTGATGATTTCTTTCTTATTTTTTTCTTCTTCACAAACCGTAGTGCAGTTTCAGAGCGGAGAACCACACCTGACAGGAGAGATCTCATATCAGTGGAATGAGAGCGTACTGACATCGGTGCGCTGAACTGAGACGTTCTCATCTTTTAGTCACAAAGGAAAATAAAGTTGGCGAAATGTAAAAAATAAAAAATAAAAAAATAAAAATAAAAAAAACCTGCTCGTTCTATACATAAATAAATCCTGCATCTCGCTGCTGAGCTCGATCCGAATGGAAGCCAAAGTGCAGAAAGCGGGAATAGTCCCGGGCAATACAGGTGCATTGTGGGTACAGTTAACCCCAGCTAACCAGAGCAGTTTTTTAAAACATTTCTTGAAATGTCTTTAACCTGCACAATACAGAATCAGATGAAGATTAGCATCTGAGCTAACTCACAGGCTTTACAAAATATACTGCAAGCAGCAACATCTAGTGTTGAAAATTGCATACCTTCACAGATAGATAGCTAGATACAGTAGATAGATAGATGGATAGATAGATAGATAGATAGATAGATGCAAGAGATAGATAGATAGATAGATAGATAGATAGATAGATAGATAGATAGATAGATAGATAGATAGATAGATAGATATGTAAGTAAGCTGTAGGGCCTGGAGAATGTCAGATGAATTATCCTGTTCTGCCCAAGCACGTGCAATGCTAAATTACTCCATGGTTTAGGAACATCCAAACCCTTGAGTGGATCTGATGCCAGGGCTCTTTATTCTTGTCTAATCTCATCCTGGGATGTAAGGGTTCGCGAGAGAGAGAGAGAGACTGTCCTTGGGGCCTTCTTGAGTTCCACAGTGCGAGGAGAATCTCAAGTAATTGGCGTCCGAATTAAAGAAACGGGAGAGGAGTGGGGGGGGGGGGGGCAGGGGGGGGAACGGGCCGATAGATTATTTCACTCCTACGCAGAAGTACAGTGTTCAAAGGGAAGGAGGTTCTTTGTAGCTTTGCGTGTGTTCTTGATTTGCCATGAAGGCTCTGGGACTGTCTATTCTTAGACGTTCGGAGGTGAGGATGGAGCCAGTTTTGCTTGTGCCTTTCGCTCAGGGATCAACCCCGGCCATTTTGTGGCGGTTTGCTACTTATGTTGTTCACACTGTACCTGTCAGTGTTTGGACTGTTAAGACAGGACCCAGAGTGCTGCTGTAGAAGTTCCCTGCTTGAATCATTGTCATACACTGTAAAAAATTTCAGTTAATTTTTGCAGTAAAAGTCTGTAAAATAGGGAAGGTATGAAATTGTAAACAGCTGAAATGTAAATTTTTACAATATTTATATGAGAAATTAAGGGATATAATGGAACCCAAGATGGCGCTGAGAGTGAGTGTGAAGTGACTGATGGTCCCTCCTGCAGAATTTCCTCTACAGTATGTTACTGTACTTACTGGCTCTTATGACCACTGTAGAATTTCCTCTACAGTATGTTACTGTACTTACTGGCTCTTATGACCGCTGCAGAATTTCCTCTACAGTATGTTACTGTACTTACTGGCTCTTATGACCACTGCAGAATTTCCTCTACAGTATGTTACTGTACTTACTGGCTTTTATGACCACTTGCACCTACAGACTGTACTGACCTCACGTTTTGACCATACACCCTGTTCAGTGACTTAATTTTTGCTGTTTTTTAGCAATGCGGCATGGTTGGCTGGCTGTAGAAATTTCCTCATTCCGCTTCAACCAGGAAAGTGTAAATAGAAAAGATAAATTTAAAAAAGTTAAAATTATTTGAATCATCTCTACAGACACACTGACAGGTTTACTTGTAGCTGGGTGGTGTGCGGAGCGGTTCGCTGCTGAGTATCATCATATCATGAAAGGCCGCTGTGCCGTCGTGCGAGAGAGCGCACGCATGAAATCACCCCATTTCTCGGGGTGAGAAATAAATGAAGCCGTCGAGTCGGCTCAGCCCGCTCACAGCGAGTCTGACACTGAGGGGAATTAATGCGAGGCGGCTCCAGTGCAGCCCGAGCGCCGTGAGCAGGGAGCGCGCCGACGGCATCGATGGAGGAGCGTAATCGCTCGGCCTGAGGCTGAGCACCCGATACATAAACAAACGCAGCTCCCTGCTTCACCTGCCGTCGCCGCCGGCAACAGCGGGTTGTCCAGCAACCACTCGGGATGAAACGTTACATTCCTGGTTTCTTGCTTTTTATTATTATTATTATTATTATTATTATTATTATTATTATTATTAATAACAACAACAACAATGCATATAATTTAATCAGCTGACTATGTAAACTGTAGGGGACTATCTATTCACTAGAGAATTGAAGGCAGAATCCAGTGGACGTCCTGTGTAGCTATATGTGTCAAGAAATTATGTCCACTACTTTCAATTCCCACCATTGTCTCTGTGAAATATCCTCATTATTCGCAAAGAACTTTACTTCAGTAACACAGCATATAGATCAGATGACATCATCATCAAATATAAATAGATAAAAATTCCCCCATGCCCATTTCTATTTCACCATAAAACCATTAATATTTTTGAGTGACCCTATATTTAATCCTATCCTTAAACTTAAGATTATAGACTTTGGAACAAAAAGGAGAAAAAAAAGTATTTTTTCTATACCTGTGCAAACTATCTGTTTTGTTTGATAGTTTATATGATGTTTTGTTTCATACTTCTGACAAAAATCTGTTGGAGGAGATGTGTGGGTAGTCTGGAGGGAGAACCGGCACACTGAGACAGACAGTTCGATTAACCAATAGGGAGCCACCGCTGGCTCCGCGTGGCAGGCGAGGCCCCTCCCTTTTGCCCCGGAAAGTTCGTCCTGACTATCCACTATACTTCCTGTAAACTCCGTGTGTGACCATGGCTCCGCCGAAATAATGCGTGTCGTCTGATTAAGTCTACACTATAACGGGTAAACTAATATTTTACACAAATTCGAAGTTTTAAACATGCTATTAGAGATTATACCACACTGTCTTCTCCTGTCAAGATACAGTAATGGGTCAGATTAAAGTCGGAACACTGTCTAGCGGCTGCAGTTGTTGCGCCGTATGGCTAGTTAGCTAGCTTGCAAGTGTTAGCTAATGAATATGTGTTTTGTGGTGATTTTATATATTTTAGTTATATTGTTTCTGCTTGCGGTGAGTCGAGGAAAGACTCCTGTGGATACCAATATACATTGTTAATTTTGATAGCTAACAAAGTATTCCCATATCCCTTAAATACGTTCCCACCGGTGCACAAAAAAGCAACTGGATGCATTTGTTGACAAAGGTATGGGATGGCAAGGGGCGGCACTAGCAGTAGCACTCCCCTGGCTAGCTAGTTTACTAGCAAATGTTAGCTCGTATTTGAGCGTTTTCGCCTGCAGATTAAACTATTAGATATTAACGTCGCGTCGCTCATAAACCACTGCTTTATCCTGTGAACTATCAAGACAACCATTTCCATTGCTCATGAAAAAATGCCAGAAACGTTGGATAGGATATAAATAAATAGATCCAAACCATAGACATGTATACATGGCGTTGCGTCATTGTAACCTTGTTTTCTTTCTTGACCAGTTTGAAAATGTCTGAGTTTTTTATGGAGTGTGAGGAGGAGGAGCTAGAACCATGGCAAAAGAGCATCCCAGAAATTAATTTGGTGGATGATCACGATGACGACGATGATGAACCCGTTTTTGTTGGAGACATCCGTAACTCCGAAGTGACTCCAAACACCAGACCAAGTATGAGTTTGTCCCGCATTCCACCGTGTGGCTTCTACACAGTGCTCATTTGTGTTATTAGGTCGATAAACTGGTACTTTAAGGCTCATGTACACCACACGAGTAGCGGCTTCTACACGAAGCCGCGCATACTATGTTTTCGCGAAGCTTCTGCAAAGTAATGGCAGTGATGAGATGCTGTACACCAGAAGCCAATGCGCGTGGATCATGAGCGAACCGAATGCGGACATGCTGCAGTACAGCTTTGCAATACGCGTCTGTTTTATAGTTCCGTTTTGCTTCGCGATACAGTGTATGTTTAGACACAGATTTGCTGTTAACTCCTGCGCGTGGTTATATCAATACAGGCGCGTGCAATTTTACCACATGTACTGGTGGAGAACAGAAGGTATTTCAGCAAGGAGCTACAATGCTGGATATTCTAGCCATTTTTGTTTTGTCTTGCAAAAAAATTAATTAAAACTTTTGGGAAAAATTAGAGTTGCCTCTCAGATTTCAGGGTTTGTGATTTTGAAAATGAGCAACCAAAAATGCTGTTAAAATGGCAGGACTTGGTGAAGGGTCACCATAGTCTGTGAGATGGAAATATAGAAATGTTTCTCATAGGTATTCGTTCTCAGTGTTTGCAACAAGGGTTTTTGGACAACAGCATAATGTGCCCAGCATTAAAACCACAGATTGTAACTGCTGATGAAATTTCACAGAGTTTGCGATTGTTTTTTGCAGCTGTTTGCGATTTTACTGGGACAATTTATTCCTCAAGGGTAATCCTTATGGTGATTCGACTGCTTTTACAAAGTCAGACTCTGATCACTTAAGTTGATTGTTGTGAATAAAGGTAACAGTGCAATGAGAGACAACATTTCCAGTGAGTAATGTTTGTTAAAATGTGTTCTGCCTGAGCTGTATCAAGCTGTTGATGAGCTTTGTCAGTAGTCTCCCAACCACCAAATTATGAATGAAATCTTTGTTGTGCCACTGAGTTCTCAGAGATGACCTTTTCAACACTGGAATACACAATGGAAATACATGACAGACGTTGTGAAGGGGATTGATAATTCTCCAAGAATATGAGAATTAAGGTAGGAATACCTGGGAGAGGGATGAGAGAGGCTGCTCTGAAAATAACTCACTGTGCTGGTGAATTAAATGTGAGAGAAATGGAGAGGGCAAAGAGCTATAATATCCACAAAATTGTTATGTACGGACATTTTTTGCATTGAATTTAGGTATTTTTGCATCTTGTAATTTTTAGGTAAAATGGGGGGGCCTAGATATAATTATCATTGACAAGGTGCTGCTTATTTCTGTATACACAGCTTATGTCTTAGGCATGACTGAAGCCACTGTAGCCTTCTGGAGAAAGTGCTAGAGACGTGAAGCGAATGGAACTATTGTAGACGCAAGCGACATGGTGTGCTGCTTCTGCGTGTCACTTGTGTGCCATGGCCGCTACGCGTGGTGTACATGAGCCTGTAGTGCTTGTGGTGTTTTGAGGAATGCCTCAGTCATGAGATATCTCTGCACAGAAAGGTGCCAATTTCATTGGTTTGCTTTGCTTGTTTAAAGATTGTATCTGCTGACTTTTAGAATTGGTATATTCAGTTAATTTCGCAAGGTTTGCTATCATGTGCCCAGGTTCCACTCCTGTCGTAAAAGCTGTCAACCAGCGGGGAGGGGGCGGGGCCGGGGCCACCGCACCAACGTCCCCCCAATGGCCCCCACAGGCCACGGCCGGCGCTCAGCCTGCCTCCTGCACCTCCTCTGGGCCCATAGAGCCCCAGCCTGCTTCCTGCACCTCCTCCGGGCCCACAGTGCCCCAGCCCACCTCCTGCAGCTCCTCCGGGCCCATAGTTCCCCAGCTCGCCTCCTGCACCTCCTCCGGGCCCGTAGTGCCCCAGCCCGCCTCCTGCACCTCCTCCGGGCCCATAGTGCCCCAGCCCGCCTCCTGCACCTCCTCCGGGCCCGTAGTGCCCCAGCCTGCCTCCTGCACCTCCTCCGGGCCCGTAGTACCCCAGCCTGCCTCCTGCACCTCCTCTGGGCCCATAGTGCCCCAGCCCGCCTCCTGCACCTCCTCCGGGCCCATAGTGCCCCAGCCCGCCTCCTGCACCTCCTCCGGGCCCGTAGTGCCCCAGCCTGCCTCCTGCACCTCCTCCGGGCCCATAGTGCCCCAGCCTGCCTCCTGCACCTCCTCCGGGCCCACAGTGCCCCAGCCCGCCGTCAGGGCGACAGCGCAGTCCGTCACCAAGTCTTTACTCATTACTCTGGCGTCTCGGCCTGGGTCCCTTCCCACCGTCACACGGCCCGTGTCCCACGCCTTATCCGCACAGGCTCCCCGGGCCATAATCATCAACAACCAGGTAGCGTCCCTGCGGTCACTTTGCTCTACAGTTTCACTTCCTGCAGTTTGTTCATGTTCTTAGTTTGCATGACTGTAGCTGTTAACACACCGGTCTGATGTATCGAAATATATTTCCCATTTTTTTGTGTTTCAAGTCGAAGACTGATCAGAAACAGAGCAAATACACATTTATTCTTTATTTGAATGCTATCATATGAGAATATTTTCCTTGTCATTCAGGGCTACATAGTGACATCTCCCCAAATAGCCAACAACTCTACGTTCATCGCTCCTCTTGGAAATCAGTATCCACCTGGAACATCTTTCACCGTTCTTCCAGGTACAAGTTCAAAGACTTACCATTTAATTTGTATATACTGAAAGTAACAAATGCGCTGTGTGTAATTGACTGCATCTCTAAGTACACCGTATGACCAGAAGTATTTAGACACCCTTTGGTCTGGGGATATTTTTACATTGGGCTGGGCCCCTTAGTTCCAGTGAAGAGAAATCTTAATGCTACTCTGGGCAAGGTCCATATAGAAATGGATTTGTCGAGAATGGTATGGAAGAACTTGACTGACCTGCACAGAGACCTGACCTCAACCCCGTCCAGCACCTTTGGGATTAATTGGAAAGCCAACTGCAAGCCAGGCTTAATCACCAAATCAGTGCCTGACATCAGTATTGCTCTTCTGGCTGGATGGAAGCAAATCCCTGCAACAATGCTCCAATATCTAGTATAAAGCCTTCCCGGAATCGTGGAGGTTGTTATGGCGACAAAGGGTGGACCATTTTAATGCCCATAATTTTGGATGTGGGGTGTCTACGTACTTTTGTCCAAAACTCGACAGATATGTTTTGTGATACCGTATGTTGATTAATGCCAGCTTTGGTCCAGCCCTTGGCTTGCTCAAATAAATGTCTTGTTGTGTAAGCTGCTTTGCTTGCAAAGGAAAATTCAGCTATTTGACCATGCCAGTGTCACGTGTAATGATTCTGAGTTCCTTCTTTCCATCCTTGTAGCTGGGCAGCAGTTGCTGCCGCAGGTGACTTCTGCGAAGGCTGTACCGGGGCTGGTCCGCAGGCCCCAGGTGCAGCTGATACAGAACGGCATTGTCACCCTGGCCAACGTGCAGAGCCCTCTGCAGCCAAAGCAGCCGGCTGCGCAGTTCAGCCCTACCAAACTGCAGCCTGTACAAATGGACGCAGCCACACTTCAGCCCATACAAGTTAGTACCTTTTTTTAATACTCATTTCAGTTCTTATTTATAAAGTAGACTAAAAAAGATAGGGGGGACAATTAATATACTGGGGCGACATAGCTCAGGAGGTAAGAGCAGTTGTCCGGCAGTCGGAGGGTTGCCGGTTCGATCCCCCGCCTTGGGCGTGTCAAAGTGTCCCTGAGCAAGACACCTAACCCCTAATTGCTCCCAACGAGCTGATTAGTACCTTATTCACCCCCCGGGCGGGGGATCGAACCAGCAACCCTCCGACTACCAGTCAACTGCTCTTACCTTACGTACAACTGCTGCATTACATTCACAAATGTAGACTTGGTGTGCCTGGCGAGTGGGGCTCAGGCACATTCACTCTGCTAATTAAGACGTCTTTGAATTGCAACTTAGACAGGACGTTGATATTTATGCAACTTTATTGGGACTTTATTCTAGTCTGGTTAGGACCCCCTGCTTTTTAAAATTTTTTTAAGTTCCTTTTTTTTTTTCTTTTCAGTTGCAGGCTATTATGGGAAAGGGATCGCAGATTGAAGCGTTGAGCAGCCTGGCGAGCGAGACCGAGGAGCTGAAGAGGATCGTGTTGGAAAGCGCGCGTCGTCACGGGGCTCCGCTCATACCCTGGGTGGGAAATTTCGGCCGAGGAAGCTGCCAGTTCGAGAGTTTCTTTGACCAGATCAACCGCAGACCCGAGTTCGCCGACCATCCTCTGCGGGACCCCTACAGGAAGACGGCCTACTGGAGGAACAGGCTGGTGGACACGCTTACGCAGTGTGCGGAGGCGCAGGCCATGTCCGGCCTGTCTGACGCGGCGTGGAGCGACTTCCTGCAGCCGCTCAGGACGTCCGGCGCGTGGGCGTCCGACGTCGGCGACTACGTCCTGCCTGGGCTGGCCCACCTGTTCAGAGTGCACGTGCTCGTTTACCAGACCTTCTACAACCCGCAGCAGCCCACCCCGATCGCGGTCGTCCCCGCCACGGTCTTCGGAGCCGAGCCCTTCGGCCGCAACCCGGTCATTCTCGGCTGGAACTCCAGCCGCTACGAGAACTTTGTGTGCACCTCCGAGGAGTCCTTGAGGAGGACGGCTGAGCTGGTGGAGGAGTGGAGGACCGGCACCTACGCCGTGTCCCTTCACGACGTCCCCTCTCTGCACAGGCAGTGGGAGGCGGCCGAGGAAAGGAGGAGGCGGAGCATTTGCAAGGAGGAGGACCCGGAAAAAATAGAACGTGACACGGTGGACTCTGATTTGCCCGTTCCGCGCCTACGGTGCAGGGGATGCAGTAGAGCATTTAAACGTATCATCCCTCATCTTGAAAGTAAAGGTGGTTCGGCGTGCAGGCAGCATTATTCCGAACAGGAAATAAGCCGTCGCAAAGCAGCCATAAGCCATCACAAAGCGGCCTTGGCGAGGGCAAGACACATACGGTACATGGAAAAAAACACAGATGAAGTAAGAGATGGGTACAGGTGCAGGGTATGCAATAGAACATTTAGGCGTATCATTTCTCATCTTCACAGTAAAGGTGGTTCAGCATGCAGGCAGCATTATTCTGAACAGGAAATAAGCCATCACAAAGCCGCCATGGCAAGGGCAAGGAAGAGACGGTACATGGAGAGAAACATAGATAAAGTGAGAGACGGCAACAGAGTTAGTGTTTCAAAGAGGAGAAAGCTCGAACCAGACAAAGTGAGAGAGCAGAACAGAGCTGCTTCTTCCAAGAGAAGAAAACTCCAACCAGACAGAGTGAGAGAGCAAAACAGAGCTGCATCTTCCAAGAGAAAACAACTGCAACCAGAAAAAGTGAGAGAGCAAAACAGGGCTTCTTATTACAAGAGAAAACAACTCCAACCGGACAAAGTGAGAGCACAAAACAGGGCTTCTTATTACAAGAGAAAACAACTCCAACCGGACAAAGTGAGAGCACAAAACAAACTTTCCCGTTACAGATACAGACTTAATCATCCAGACAGGATATCTCACCAGAGGAAAATGTACTATATCACACAGAAGAGGAGGCAGAACATTTGCAAGGAGCAGGACCCGGCAAGGGTAGAACATAACACGGTGGACTCTGATTTGCTCATTCCAGACCTAGGATGCAGGGGACGCACCGATACCACTTTTTCACTCCCGGTCCCAATCCCGATCCATGAACTTTGAGTATCGTCCGATACCGATACGATACTAGTGTGTTTTTTTTCTCCTCCTTTTATTTCTCCTGTATACAAACCCTGATTCATTCTTGCTTCTAAACGGGTAACACCCAAGTATGGAAAAGTTCAACACCCCATTTCCTAACTTTGTAAACGGTTAGAAATAAAAGTGATAAGAGCATGACTGAACTGTGTGCGGTAGAACTCTTTATTTTTTTCGGTCTTCAACAGTTGAAGTGCAACGGCATCTTAGTAAAAACAAGACATAAAACAAGACATAAATGGAAAATAAATATGAATTTAATAAAAAAAAGTGCATCAGCAACATTCAAAATAGAAAGTAAACCTGTACCTCCAGTGCAGAAGTAAACACAACTGAATTACAATTATTCAGTATTCAAGTATTCAAAATTTTTCAGGTGAACTGTAACGGTAACCTGTAAAGGGCTAAGATGTTGTTGCTTACTTAACAGCAGTGGCAGGTTCTTTTTGAGGTAGATGAGCGTTTCCGCTCTCTGGGCTGTCAGTACGTTCCTCCTCCTCTCGTCCACGGTGTTGGAGGCTGTGCTGAAACAGCCTCTCGCTCTCCACGCTGGTGCCAGGGGGCAGAGAGGAGCTCGGGTGCAGTTAGCAGCCAGGGTGGGAAAGCGGAGTTTATTGATGCCCCAGTACTGGAGTGCGTTGTTGTCTGAGCGGGGAATTGTTTGTTCAGTCAAAATACGTCTGTATCCGAGCTAGGGCTGCTCGATTATGGCAAAAATCATAATCACAATTGTTTTGGTCAATATTGAGATCATGATTATTTAACACGATTACTCCTTGACTTTGGAAACATCAAGCATTTATTGAACTGAAGGTTGTTGTTTTGTCTTCTTTTCTCTAAGAAGAAACCAAATTCAAAGCAAGTTCCTTAGATGTACCCCTGGGACATAATATTCATTTGCATCATGTGTAGATTCAATTAAATATTTACAGATAGAAAAAATTTACATACGTCTGATGTTACGAAATGTGCAAAAAAATATGCATCCGTAGTCTGGTCTGCTTTTCAACTTTATGCTCATAGAGTGACTTCAAAGTTGAATTGTTAATGTATCACAAAGGGTGCTGAAGAAAAGTTGCCTGTTCACTTTTGAGTTCTGCTGACAGAGAGCGGATGAAAGCCAGCTTGTGGATGAAAATATTGGAAAATGTTTAAATTTTGACTATTTCTTGGCAGCCCCGACGCCAGCTTATAAGGGTGTGAATGAGCCCCAGTTAGAACCAGGACACACGTCTTTGATGTGGTTGGCGGCCCACCACACGCATTCATGAGAATCTCTATTTTTTTATTTTTTGAAAAACTCCATTGTCTCAGCTCTTTCAATTTGTCAACAACTCTCAGAAGGGAGGGGCAAAATTTTTGCACACAAAGTTGTTTTTCATAAAGAAATGATAAGTTCTGCCCCATGGCAATAAATCCAGAAACACTCAGTCTCTTAATAATAAGCATAATAGCTTCATTTATAAAGTTTATTTTTTAAGCACGGGCAGTGTGTATCATTTATAGACCACATACTATTTAACGCAAACTCTCAACACTTCCAAGGCAAACAAATAAAAATGTTTCAAAGAGAACATTAATATAATAAAAACTAACAAACCCTCAGTGGAAAAACTTGCTGAACACCCCATACCTACAGTCATCTCTGGACTGTATTGTTTTCCAGACAATAAAAACAAAAATCAAACAAGTTTATTAAGTGCGAGTGACCATAGACTTGGCACAACTGAAATGTCTAGCGAGGTCGTCATGACCCTGTTCCAGTGCATACTCCCCAGAATGGTTCTGAACCATACATGGCTTCCATTTTATCGCGTTAAACACAGAATCAGCCTGCAGTTATTGCTATATGCACAGGGTCAAAAATCTTAGGAGGATAAGGGGATCGGCCCTTCAGTATAGCTTGGATGTTCTACAGTGACCAGGCCAGTTTCAGTGTAGTTCTCTGGGATTATAAGGAACTTACATGCACTGTGACAGCCGTTTCTGAAAAATGACTCATAGTGCCCTTACGCAATGTCCTCTGTCCTGATTGGATGTTGGTAGACCGTCCCCTGTCCTAATTTGACACCTGAAGTTCACCGCCTGTCGTGATTGGACGACTGTAGGCTGAATCTGAATCAGAATCGGGTTTATTGGCCAAACGTGCTTTTTACACATGTAAGGAATTTGACTCCAGTTCACAGTAACTCACACTGTATTTACATTCAACAATGTCAACAACAACAACAATGACAAACAACAACAAGAGTAGGTTTTACCTACAGTAAACAGTCGTGCTATCATGCACAGCAGTACAGTGCGTTGTGCATATGCATTTAATAAGTATGTAATAAATATGAGGAGTGTATGAATAAATTATTGCACAATGAACATGGCTGTGGGTGTGTACGACTGTTTTTGATTGACAGGCTGGGATATGTACATAGGATATGTACGACTATTTTTGATTGACAGGCTGGGATATGTACATAGGATATGTACGACTGTTTTTGATTGACAGGCGTTGTACTGGCTGGAGCGACCGGCGGCTTCGCTTCCGTAGCCGCGCCCCGTCGACAGGCCCCGCCCCCAATTTATCTTCGTCCTTGGAGCGCCGAGAGCAGTCGTCCCCACGGCAACCTCGTCTTTTCCGACTTGTCATCAGATGTCAGATTAATACGCTCTCTCTCTTCGTCCTTCGTCATCAGATTCAGTCTTCGCTTCAGCTCCCCTTCAAGCTCGCAGCCGGTCGTTCCTGTTTTTGTTTTTGTTATTTTTTTAAAATCAGGGCTGGATTGGCTCCAGCTCCCCCATCATTGCTTTTTAAAACAGTGAGACACAAACCGCTGTGAGATATATTTATTTACATGAATGTCATCTGCGAGTGTGATGATGGCTTTGTTCTAGCAGTGTAACACTGGGGCAGATTGCCAGGCTCTCTTTCCCCCCCCCCCACACCCCCCACGCTAATATGGAAATACTCTGTCACAGCTGCAGCCAATCACAGCCGTTCTCCTTCAGGAGGGCAGCGCACCTCTCCGAAATACGGGCAGGAGGCCTGCCGCTTCTGTTCCGCGTTTCGCGTCCCGCCAGCTGCAGCTGCTGCAGCTACTGCACCTGCAGCACTGCGCAGCACTGCGCAGCTGGGGCAGTTTTTTTTTTCAGCCTCTCCTGAATAGTGATGCGCATATTGATTTTTATTTATTCATTTATTTATTTTTTGCAATCTCACCGGTAAAAGACTGACTTTTTAAAAAGGGGGGATGGTCTTCCCCGCTGATGAAGACGTCACACAATGAGAGGGGCCGTAGACTCCTGTCATCTCTTGACAAGCTAACCCCCCGAGCCCCTCCTCTCCCCCCCCCCCCCCTCGTCCTTAACACACACTGCTGCTCTCTCGCACCACTTGACCTTTGACCTTCTCTTTAAGGGTCAGGCTTGCTTTCCCCTCTCCCCCTCTCCCAACACCCTGCCCACCCCCCCCCCCCCCCGTCCTTTAAAAGTCAGCAGTACTCTGCCCTTAACTGAGCAGGTTTATGCAGGCCTGAGTAACAAAGTGTTTTGTGTATGAGCTACTCTCTGATTCACCCTCTTAAATTTCTCTTATTTCCCGTCTGTTTGTGGTTCTGTTCCCCATTGGGTCACCCACTGATTTGCCCCCCCCGCCCCCCAGTGGGCATCTTTACTGGTCCTTTTCCCAGCTTTATTACCGCCGCTGACGCTGCAGTGGAGCCCGTCCGTGCCATCTCTCTGTGGCTCTGTCGTTGTTTGCTGTGCGGAAGCCTGGCTTTGAGAGCATTGTTCTTTTTTAAATTCCCTCTCCGTGTTTACGAAGTCTGGGAAAAGTGCAGCGTCGGCTCGACTGTCTGTCTGTCTGTCTGTCTGTCTGTCTGCGTTTTAGGCTGCTGAACAAGCTGTTAACCTGTTCAGCGTTGTCACGTGTCATTAACCCGCTAGAGCCTGCTACCTGTGGCGGGCCTCACCTGTCACCTGCGGTTACCCCACCTGCATGCTGAGGTTTGGATACTGTCAGGGGAAACGTCCCCGGACAGATACCCTAATAATATACAGCACATTTCATAAAACAAAGGAACTTTCTAAAATGGGGTGGGGTAGCGTTGAATCGTCCACAAGTGTGTAAGATTGTGTAGAATGAACTGTTCATATCAGATGTGTTAATTTACACGTCACATTTCATGTATCGTAGAACTTAAGCGTTTCTGATTGGCTATTTACCCATCCATCCAATGTTGAAGGGACAAACTCGCCCCGTTTATACTGAAATGAACATGTTGTTTCTTCAGTTATTTGTGGTAGTTGCGCGTTTCCAAATACAGCTTTAAACTGAGCAGTTCTGCCGGTGGGATTGCGCAAGAGCACAGTAATGGACGCCAATCGGAGCCGAGATCTGCTTCAATATGGCCCCCGCCTCGGTGTCGCGTCTGTTGACGTGTCGATTGTAAACAGCGATAAGTCACACGCAGAGCCGCCGCTGAATGAGGGGCTGTGTGTCGCAACTGCGCAGATTCCAGAGCTCAGGTTGGGCAATAGGAGTCGCGTGTTTGCATGGCTGACCTCACAAGATTAACGGATGCAGAAACCCCATTCGCTCCCTCTGCACAACAAGTCAGTGGACATCACTGGTCCAGAGTTTCATTGTTTCGCCACTGAAAAGGGAGGGGTTTTTCTTCACACCGTTTAATATTTTATTAAAAGATATGTATTTTTTATTATTAGAATTAGATTGTGTATAGACCATAGATGATTAATATAGTGTACGTTCATCTTTTTTTTGGATGATGTTGAGATTGAACATCTCCAGATAAATGTCAAAGAGCAGACGGAATACAACAGAATGTATCGGAATTGTAGAATTGTAGTCTGATGGAATGTAGTCGCTGGAATGTAGTCTAATGGAAACCATGGAAACCGTGTGTGCTTGATATATTGAGGTGATGCCCGCAGTGGTGTGGTGTTTTACTCTCTCTGCAGCTTACCTTCAAAAATAATAAATGTGCACCTGAAGCACACTTTGTTACAGATGTTCCAATTAGTTCAGTTCAAGAATTAAAAGCTTTTCAGCTCAGGACTAATGCAACATGCATTTTAATCAGGGAACGCCTTGATTAAAAAAAAAAGTATTTTACATTTTAATCAACCGATTCAAGCTAGTATCACTACTGGGGTTTTCCACAGGGTATTTGATTGCCTGCTTTTGATGATGCAAATATTTTGCATACATGTGTATGCTGTGTAATGCATGCACATTCAGATTTTACTTCATTTTATCTGAAGGGAAGAAATGTCTCTGTAGTGACCCCTGCTGGGGGGGAATGGATACAAATTGAGAAACTCAAGACTCAGACTCAAGACTTCGGGATGATGTATTTTAGGAACTACAGGAAGCCTTAAATCGTGGACACTGGGCAATACGTGAAATATCTCCTTTACATCTCCTTTAGATTTCAATTTGCACTGCTGAGTGTCAGGACTTTTGGATTTCTTCTGGGTTGCCAAAGGCAAAACTGTTAATTATATCCATTGTTCAAAAATCAATACATGAATGAGTGCCAGTGTGTTCTGCCATTTTTTGTTTATTGTTTTGGTTGCTACATTTTCACACATGCAATTCCTATTCAGCACAGACTGAATCTTGTGGTAACGCACACCAACAGGCGTAAAACTAATGAGCTAATACATCTAACCAATGGCAGATCTTTCCATTGTAAATTAAATCGCACGTTACCGCAGACCGCCCGTCTGCAGAATCCTCTCCACTGCCCACCACACAGGCCCCCGGAGAGCTGCTGTATCATAAAGGCTTTTTTATTCTTTTTATTAAAATTTTTTTTTTTTTTTTTTTTTTGCGCTGGGTTTACTGCTCCCGCTGCTTTTGGGGAAAAGAGACCCCGAGCCCCCGGAGACGCCACACACACACACACACACACACACACACACACACACACACACACACAGACCAGGAGAAAGTGTGGGGGGTGGGGGGGGCGGGGGATGTCGCCATGAGACAAGTTCATCAGCGAGACCCCGCCCCCCGGTTACCTTTCTCATGACACCGCGGGTTCGGCGCTGGCCCCGCCCACCTGCTCACAAAGCCCATTCTTCTGGGTGAATGGAGCCCCTTTTAGCACTGAGTTTAGCCCCGCCCCCGACCCCGGCCAGCGGCGGGCGGGCCGACAGCCCCGCTGCGGCGTCCCTCTCCCCCCCGGTCCCGCGCCCCCGCGCTGAATGCTAAGTACCCCACGCGGTGGGTGGGGGAGGGGGGGGGTTCCTCACCAGCCGCACCCCCCCCCCCCCATCCTGACAGCTAGATTTACAAGGATGCTTATATCCACCCCCGGCTGGCCAATGGCTGAGACGCACACAATGGTTCCCAAGCAGAGCCGGCCCTGGCGGACCCCGGTGTGCGTGGAGGGGGGTGGGGGTGGGGGGGGGGGGGGGGGGCTGCGGAGTCTGAGCTGTAAATTGAATTACAGTAGGCCCTGGGCGCGGTCGTCATGGTGACCGTGGTCTCAGGGAAAAGGCGTCCCCACCACCCCCCAATGACCCCATACCCCCCACCCGGGGTCCCCAAATTGTTCAGTGAGAAATGGTTAAATTATATGGCCACAGGCGGAGTCAGAGGAGAGAGAGCGAGAGCGAGAGAGAGAGAGAGAGGGAGAGCGAGAGAGAGACGTCACCCCTAAATCTCTATTGGCAGCTCACCTTTAAAGAGTGTGTGTGCACCCTAAGCACAGATATGGCTCACAATCAGAGCAGTGACAGCCGTGTCTGACCGCTACGGATTCCCAGATAGCTCATATGCCTGTGTGTGTGAACACGTTTCGTATAACATATTCCTCCACATTCACCTCAGTTGTAACACTTGTTAATTATATGTTTGAATATAATAATCATGTTTGAGCGCTTGAGGTCTGTTCCAGAAAATTCCAGCTTAAACCAGCCTAAGCTGCTCAAGTTTTTGACATTTTTAACTGGTCAACCTAGGTTCACCAGCTGACCAGCCTATTTAGTCAGCTAGTCCACCAGCTGACCACAAGCTTACTCTACTAGTTTAACCAGCTGTGTCCAGCCACAGACGAGCTATGGCCAGCTAGAAGTGTCAAAAACACAGCTTAAACCATTTTAAACCAGCTTAGAATCCCTTATTTTCAGCAGGGTAGTGTAATTCTGTCAGTTTCTGTGCCGTTGATTTCATACACCATGGCCCATTAGCTTTGGGAGTCACTGCATTTGCTATACAAATAAACAAACAAAATAAATGTTCCTTTTATTATCACCACAATTAAACTCGTAAACGTACTGGATGGAAACCTAATGAGTTCTTTAAATTTCACCTTCATCTACCCAGGAAGGTCGACTGAGAACTCTGACCTCTTCAGCAGTGGCAGCGGAGGGGGACCTTGGCTGGGAAGTGGGCAGGGAATTCAGAGGAGTGTGTGGCCAGATGTTAGGGGCTGATTAGCCAGCCAGATGCACAGAGTTCAGTTTCCTGGGGATTGAACTGGGGGGGTTAAGTCTCTCTTAAAAAGTGCCCTGGGACCGTTAATGACCCACACTGAGTCAGGACCTCGGTTTAATAACTTATCCAAAAGGACAGCACTTTATGCAGCATAGGGTGGAATTAACATTTTGATGCGGGCTGTCCAGACTCATTGCTTTTCAGATATGGTATCAGAAATGGCCCGGACAGCCCCGCCTGTTGAGCCTCGCGGACCGGGACCAGTCCTGGATCGTGCCCCAGCGCTAACTGTGACCGGCAGTCCCACAGGGCAGTGCGAGATTAGCGATAGCGTCATCCCACCCCAGGTGGGAGGGGAGGGGCGGGCTTCAGTCCGCTGGAATAACAGCATCTCTTCATGCAACAGCGCCCCCTGCTGGTCAGCCAGGCGCCCGCGGGCCGTGTATGAGGCGTCTTCCTCCGACTCGCGTCTGTGCAAACCCGGCTGACTTGCGATTTTTTTAAAAAGCAGCTGACTTTGCGCACTTCAGTGGAGTGCAAGCTCTTCTGCACCCACTGTAGCCAATAGCGGAGGTGCGGAAAATAATTTTAAATTTAAATTTTAAAAATAAAAGACACTGTACTGTCAGACCACAGAGTAAAATGCTCAGTGTTAAATCAGCTCTTACAGAGTGCATGTGGTCCCTATTGGATATTTGCTCCGTTTTATGTGTGCTCTGTTAGTCTCTAATTTTACTGCGTGGTGGGGGGGGGGGGGGGGGGGCGGGTGGGTGGTGGTAAGGAGAGTGGTGATCATGTGACAGGTCTCTTTCTGACGGACTGTGCCTTTGTCCCACACGTCAGCTCTGTTTACACAGGGTACCACGACACATCGGGGGACAATGGGGCCGCTCCTGGTCCGTCCAGGCCGGTGTTTGTTTGGTAAAAGGTGGCTGGGGGAGATTTGCCGCGTGGGGGTGTGTGGGGGGGGGGTAGACGAGGCGGCTCTGGCGGGACGTCCCGGTGGGCTTTCGGATCGAGCCGGACTCAAAGCGGGTCTGAGGGGCGCAGTAGGGTGCTCTGGGGGGGGTAACGGAATAAATGATGCCGGCTGCTCTTTTGGGAATTTAAAACAAGGAATTTCAGGATCGGTCTTCTGTGGCTGGGAGATTTGGGGGGTCCTGCACCTCACTGACACCATAAAGAAGAGAAAGTGGGCTTTGGGGGCCCAGGGACCCCATTAAATCTCTGTAAGGGGGTCCAAAATAAGAGGCTCAGGAAAAAAAAAAATTCTTTTTTTTTTTTTTTTTTTTTTCCCATTCCCATATTAGCTATTCATTCTTATTAACTGCACTTCCCAAGTATGTCTAAAGCAAAGCTTTGCAACAAATCTATAACGCCATTAAGTACAGAGAAATCCTTGACCAGAATCGTCTATCTTTCATTCACGGGCAATTACAATTTGTCACAATTATTTTGGGGAAAAAAAGAATTTTTTGTTTCGATTGGCTCTTGCAGCTCTTCCGTGAGGTTTAACTGGGGACAGAGAGGAAGATGTGACATCTCTGTGATCGTGCTTGGGGACAGCTGGCAGGGAGGCCGGCTCTACAGTGTATCTAGAGTTGTTGATTTCATTAAAGACGGTGGCACCTGTCTTTAACAAAATGACCACCGCGCAACCTTCAGTCGCACGTTTCTCCCAATGTGGCGCGAAAATAAACCTAAGCTTCATAGCTTACTCTATTTATGACCTCTCTGACGGACGACTTTTGTGCTTCCGCTCGACCTGTTTGAAAAATCTGACATAATCTCTCCTATCGTCAAAGGAGACGATATACTTATGCTCTTTTATCAAAAAGGCAGCTTCGGGTATGTCCTTTGCTTGTTTACTCGATCAGATTCCTGTCCGTTGCCGTGGAGACGAAGGCAGCGTTGATGGGCTTTTCCCCGATCGGAATGCGTTGGCACTTCGGGGGCTGAAGCAGAGCTCTACTTTTCGGACTCGCGCGCATGCCTGCGAGAACACCTCGCCCTCGCAAAGCATAAATATTTGGATTAATCCCGGCTTTGTCATGCAAATCGAGACTCACCGATAGCCCCCAAAATACGTCTGCGTGGATACGTTAAGTAACCCCCCCCCCCCCCCCGAGATTAAGTAGATCAAACCCCAAACCCCTCTTTTTTTTTTCTTTTTTTTCCTTATCCTCCTCTCCTCCGTCTCAAAAGGACCCCACCTCAACAATTGAGATGAGACGTTCATGTGTGAAATTTTCTTCCTGGGGGCAGCTTCGGGGCACCTACACCAGCTATCATCTTAATCTCGGGGGGCCCCCGCGAAAGGACTCGAAACCGGGGGCCTCTTTGCCCCCCCCCCCCACCCCCCCCACCCCCACCCCCAGAACAAGAGAGGCTGTGGGATCATTGACAACAGTTGCATTTCTGTGGGGATTTACGTGCTGATTTTATAAGAGATGCTTGAGTGAGCAGCAATGAGCATCCGCCCAGAAGACGAAGGGGCTGTTATTCCGTCCACAAAAGACCCCCCCCCCCCACCTCCCACCACCCCCCAAACACACACACACACACACACACACACACACACCCTCGTCAGAGACAACAACAGGTTTCACAGAACAAGCTCTTGATTAAGTTTTAATTACTGACACCAAACAAGCAGAGGCTGGTAAACGCTCCTGCTCCCCTCATCGTAATCAACCTCCATTTTGGGAGCCTGAATGCTGGTTTCTAAATTTCACAGAATTCTGAGGTAAAAAAAATAATAATAATACACTTGCATTTATTTGTAAATCAAATTATATTGATTAAATTTACGAGCGTTTTCCTTAGTCATACCTTTAAGCACTCTTAAGTGGATTTATTAAATCAACCAAAACTTTTATTTAACATGTCAAACAAAGTATTATGTTATTTGGGTCAAAATCTTTTTTTTTTTTTAATTGTTGGCGAGTTTTATGTTTTTCATAATTGTTTATTAACTTATTTTCTCTCTTCGCTCATTTTAATGGACAAATATATGATGGAAGAAATGAATATTAATATCACTAATATTGCCGTCGACTTCTGTATTGAAATAGCTAATGAATAGCGCATGAATAATGAACCAGTGAAAATGTGTGATTAATGATTGGCGTGCTCATTTAAATAAAGGAACGATACAGGTCTTTGTTTTACATCATGATGAACAGCCATGACTGAGAAACAGCAAGCCGAGGTCCTGCATCACAGTAATAACGCCTTAATCTAAATACATCATTTATAACAACAAGGGAAATTAATAATGATCTATAAAGGACACACCTTGTAATTAATATTTTATCCTCTTTTTTTTCCATTCAGGTTTTAATCAGAGAATAGTCGGTGGCTAAAGAACAAGCCGTCGTCATTATGATTTATAGGCATCCCACTACAATTTTCCATATCCCGACTTCATAATTAACTTTTTTTTATGGCTTGACTGGTTCATGGATTCTGCGGAAAGTAACTAATTACACCTGCGGGGATAATAGCTCGGACACAAACACAGCAACAGGAAAGGATTTATTATCATGTCTAAAAAAAAAAAAACAGTTAACTTGGGTTGGGGGTAGGGGTGGGGGTGGGGCTGGGGGTGGGGGGGGGGGGTGTTAACATGGGAAACTGTCGTTTTTCACTTTTTAGAGAGGTGTGTAAATAGCAGCGTTGCTTTTCGGGGCCGCTTGCGTAAATGTCACTTGTGGGGCACTTTTAATTAGAGTTCCCCCCCACCCCACCCCAAAATGAATTTTAACGGCCAGTGTTTTCCCTTCGCCTAGCAGTGCAGGGCGCGGCCAAGGCAATCTGAAAGGCTATTTTTACGGAGGAGTTAGTCTTTGTAATGGGGTGTATTTCTGGGTGTTTGATCATTTATTGATCAAGGGGCCGTGGAAGAATAATCACTGAAGGCTGCAGTTACAGATGAAACCACCCCCCCCCCCCCCAACCCTGCCTCCCCACCCCCCGCCAGCTGAGCTCCACGTAACTCTCCTGAAGGGGGCGCTCTCGCCTCCAGCGGCGATACCAGAGAGGATTAATGACAAGAAATTCCTCTGGCCTGGAATTAGGTGTCGTGCTGAAACTCTCCCCCCCCCGTTCCCATAAATCTGTGCGCTCAATCGGTGGCTCCTAACAGCACGGGCTGCGGGTTGTTTTACTAAACAAACCCCGCCGCCGACTGGAGGAAATTAAATCCTGTGACGCTGTGTGGCAGTTGGTGGCAGTTGACGGCAGTTGACGGCAGTTGATGGCAGTTGACGGCAGTTGACAGCTCAGAACCAGGGGTTTTTCCTTTCCTCGTTTCCTCTGGAAAACAGGCGGTGTTTACATTTACAAAACATGCATTTGCTTTACCGTGAACCAGCTAGCTTTAGCTTCCCCTAGCTGACTCCAGGTACGCGAACAAATCAGCAATGATGTTTCAGGGTGGCCTTTCATTGACAATTTTGCGTGACCCTAACTTTAACCCTAAGGTTGCCTCTATCTATGGCTCAAGGGTTTGAACCATAGGCTGTCAAAAAAAATATGGATAAGTGACTGTGACGTCACCAATTGACTTTCCACCGGTTTGTTTCAAAAGTTTTCGAAGGTTTTGTTTCGCCCTGTTGTACAAATTGGAGCCAGAGAATGTGCAGTAGGGAAAAGGGGGGGGGAAGGGGACCCTTATATGGTCATGAAGTCAGGGCCAAGTCCGGGTCGTCCTGTATACTATGTTCTTTTTTTCCCTCACTAATTAGTTTTTTTCATGGCAGAGCCACCCAGCCAATAGGCACTGTGAGGAGGCACACCTGTTATTAATATTTATGATTGCAGTCTTATCAGGCCTATGTCTATGGCGATGCTCTTCACCACTGTAGAGTGGGGATCCTTGGCTTGCCGGGGGGGGGGGGGTTATGAATGAATTCATTCCGTAGGAAATTCCAGCTACAGGTTGTACATAGCAACAGAGAGCATGTATATATAATGTGTAAGTGTGTGTTTGTGGAGCATGTGTGTGACAGTGTGTGTGTGTATGTATGTGTGTAGTGTGTGTGTGAGAGAGAGATATTTGGGGGGAGGGGGGGCACATTGTTTCTTTGATCTCGTCATATTGAGCCAGCCTGACAGTTAGAGAGCCCCAGTGAGGCCCAGGGAACACACTCAGCTACTCGCTGCTGCACCAGTCCCAGCGCACCTCTTTACACTCTGTTCCTCTGAAGCTATTGTGCCGCGCATGAAACGCTAAGCCAGGGGATCACGGGCTCGAATCTCCCGCCCCTCCCGCCCCTCCCACCCCTCTCACCCCTCCCGCTCTGGCCTGCCCCGCCCCGCCGCTCCCACCCGGCCCACTCTGGTCCTGCTCTTAAACCCTCTCGAAACCCGGCGCGGTCGGGTCGGCCCCTGCCTTTCATCTCGGGGGGGGGGGGGGTAGCGGGGTAGCCGAGTTCCCCAAGTGAAGACGGGAAGACAGGGGGGCCAGCGGCACCGTGACGGCCCCCCCCCCCCCCCTCGAGTGTTTGTTTTTCGGGCCCCGCGCTCCTCCGTCCGCGGAGCTCGTCGTTGTGAAACCCGCCGGACGGCGCTGCTCGGGACAAAGCCGGCGTGGAGCTGGGAGCCCCCGGCTAAGCCCCGGTAAGCTGCCACAGCTGTTACAACAAGGGGCTGGAAACCGGCGCGGCGTTTTTACAGCGTAAAAATAAACATCGGCCCCGCGGCCCAGCCACCGTTAAAAAGCCAGACCCTCCCGCCCGACAGAACGTGCGATAATTATTATTATGAGCCGTCCTCTGCGTTCAGGGCTTTGGTACTGCGGCTGACCTCAGATCAGCTAGCTGCTTTAAGCCCTCAGAGTTCATATCAGAGCTCTGCTGTGACTGACTGACCTCAGGTCAGCTAGCTGCTTTAAGCCCTCAGTGTTCATATCAGAGCTCTGCTGTGACTGGCTGACCTCAGATCAGCTAGCTGCTTTAAGCCCTCAGTGTTCATATCAGAGCTCTGCTGTGACTGACTGACCTCAGATCAGCTAGCTGCTTTAAGCCCTCAGTGTTCATATCAGAGCTCCTGCTCTGACTCACTGGTCTCAGATCAGCTCAGACTGTTCATTTTGCGCCTCTGAATGACCAGCTTGCTTCAGATCAGACAGCACCGTTGGGCTAATAGCGACTTCGGCTTCATCGAAACGATGGCCGGAGGGTTGGGTGTAACGTCGTGCCCGTGTACCAGCCAGCCGCGCTGAAGAACACGCGGTGCGCCCGCTGGTGTGTGATGTCACGTTGCCGCGGTAACACGTGCTAACCATCCAACACCTGAAATATTCATGATTGTGCCCTATTGATGTCTGCCCACTATTTTTGCATCTCTTTCACACGTGTTCAGTACATCCATGTTCCTGCAGATGGAAGCTATTAGATAAGCTGCTTGAGTTTCCAAGAATGTATGAAAATATGAATATATACATAATGTCTCTCTCTCTGCATATCACACGTATATATGTGTGTGTATATATATATATTATATATATATATATATATATATACACACACAGAGAGAAAGAGAGAGAATTTTTTTTAACTTTGCCATTGTTTGTTCATGCTTGAATTCTGAATTTTCAGGTGTAAGTCAGTGCAGTTTTTTTTTTTTTTTTTTAAACTGACACAATTTTGGTCGAGTGCCTTTCTCATCAGTACAGCAGCGCCTGGGATCTGGTCCCGCAGCTCCTCATTCATAATTCCATCACACCATTGCGGCACGCAGTCACACGCTGCAGCGTTCAGCGTAGCCTGGCTAAAGCAAGCCTGTCCTCTTGAGCTGCACGCTCAGACACCGCCTATGTTCCCCAGAGGACCGCGCGGCTAGCAGACCTAGCTGTTACAGGCTAGTGCATCAGGTAACAGCTAGGTGTGCATCGCTGCTCAGGTAGCTGCTGCTCTACCTGGATGCAGGACCCAGGTGCCCTCTCTCTCTCCTGAGAGCTGCCCCTTTCCAGTGTTGCCTTGGCAACGGGGCAGGCAGTGTTCAGTGGAACACCCGTCCTTAACCTTTGGCTCGTGGTTGAACGCGAGCGTTCATCTTGTTCCTTTGCGAAATGGCTGCTATATCAATCACCTGGATTACATCTCGCTTTTTATCTGAAACTCAGAGCTGAGGGCCTGATGCTGAATGCAGGCCAACGCTAAAATATACGACGGTGACCCAGATACTGCTCTGTCTAACGTTACATCCCTACAACATTAATACAGGGCTACAGTGAAAGGTCTATCATACTCATAATCTCTAATAACAACTTTCAAATGCCGAATGAGTGTACTCAGGGTCGTGAGTGAAGACGCCTGTTGTGTGTATTAATCCTTAATTTTATTCATCAGAATTTTCTTATTGCTTCCTGTTTTGCTGATCAAGCATAACCACAGGATACATAATGGTTGATTATTACTATTGCAGACTTGCATGTAAATGGGAGATCTGCAGCAACAGTAGCATAATGCTGGATCATTCAGTTATGCCCCCATGCATGTTTCCTCAATAGGAGTATTTCATGCATACAGTCTCTATCCCTGCCAAAAATCTAAGCGTCCCCCCCCCCCCCCCCCCCCCTTCGCCCTGTTACCACACAATTTTGGCTGCAGACAGAGGTACCACTTTTATTGGGCAGTTTGTGAATCCCAGTAAAGTCCTCTTTAGAGAGGAGTCACTGTGTGTGTGTGTGTGTGTGTGTGCGTGTGTGTGTGTGAATGCTGTGTGTGTCTGTGAGTGTGCGTGTGTGTGCGTGCGTGCTAGTGTGAATGCTGTGTGTGTGTGTGTGCTAGTGTGAATGGTGTGTGTGTGTGTGGTAGTGTGAATGCTGTGTGTGTGTGTGTGTGTGTGTGTGCTAGTGTGAATGCTGTGTGTGTGTGTGTGTGTGCGTGCTAGTGTGAATGCGGTGTGTGTGTGTGCATGTGTGTGTGGTAGTGTGAATGCTGTGTGTGTGTGTGTGTGTGTGTGTGTGTGCTAGTGTGAATGCTGTGTGTGTGTGTGTGTGTGTGCGCGCGCGCTAGTGTGAATGCTGTGTATGTATGTGTGTGTGTGTGTGTGTGTGTGAGACAGGAGCCAGTGAAACAGCTGTGACCATGGGCAGAACGAAACAGGAAGTCATTTAATCTGGGAAAGTAGCGGCTAATCTCTCAGGACAGTTATGGTCCATTACAGTTATGACTGTTTCAATGAGAAACTGTCAGTACTTCATATGCGCAAAAGCAGGAAGTACACTTACATTTCTGCCGTCCAGCTGACAATGGATTTACTGTGCAGGCCAACCGAGAGGTATTATTGTATATTCCCCCCCCTTATCTCCCAGATGAGTCATAACATATGTGGCATAACTCTGGCTCATTCTATTTAATATGGGCCATTTTTTCTCTCTCTCCCCCCCCCCCCAACTCAACATCCAATATAATTTTTCTTATGATTCATAACCACTGCCCCCGCCCAAACATTACTGAAAGACACATTACATTTTTTATGTGACATTGTTGTATATTTCCACTGGGTATAGCCCACATGAGAGCCAGCCGGTCTTTGTATGCGTATGGGAGAGTTTATGATGCATCATATACTGTACTGTAGCACTTCTGAGAGTAACCACAAGACTCACTTCAGGTCAAGTGCTACCAGGCTAGTTATGTTGGATCTGCTTTGTATTATCCCAGTCTCATCCCAGTTCACCAAAAATAAAGGAAGTGTACGCACATCCAATCAGGGCCCAGGGGACCCAGGGGTATAAACTATACTGCAAAAAAAACTGTAGGGGTAGGGGTGCAAGCGCCAATCCATTTCAGGATTTCCATCCAGCTTCTGTTCTTAATTATTTGATTTGCTCAGTCATTTACTTGATCTGAGTTTTTAAAAAAAATAATAATTTTGAGCTACAGCTGCAGGCTTCACGAGTAGCCTGGGCAAACATATTTTTCCTAAAGTCTGGCATAGGAATGAAGCGGCACTGGAGTACACAGCTGTTTGGAAAACCGAGCCAGACTAAATGGCTGGGACAAAAATCAGCGTGCCCACACACTGGCCTGCCAGGACTGGAGTAATGTTACCCCTCATGCTCTGTCTGTTTCCACCATCGCAAACACCCCCCAGATTGCGAAACCCTCCTTTTTCTGCTACTGAAGATACCATGGTCACAATTCGCTTCACGAACATGTCTTTAACGTTTTGTTTGCTGCACAAGATGGATCTGGACATATACATGACATGGCTGGAAAGTTGGCAGAAGCAAAATAGAACATTTTAATATTAACGAGGTGGGCATTATAAAAAGTGATCATATTAAGGGGGGTCTTACAAATTTTGGAGGAACCCCCACTCTTAAGTGTGACCTGGAAAACAACTAACGGTGCACAGAGGAATGTAGGACTGGCCACCATTTTGTTTATCCTCCTGCTTTGGTTCGTCCACATCAAAGCACTTTCTCTTAATGAAAAAGAAACACTCAAACGAGGGCAGGACAGTCACAATCCCAACGCAACGAACTGATGTTGTCACGGCTTGGCCAACAGAAGTGAAGGTTTTCGGACGGGTATTCGAACAACGATAATAGCTGCAGCCCAACTGCCAAATGTGCCACCCTGGATAGCGTCTTAATTACGATGAAGAATACACACGGCGTTCCCAAGATGCAGGCTATTGGAAAATATTATCTATCACGTTTTCCGATGTCTGCCTTAATTAGTGTTGCTCTGTGGGGTCTGTGTGTGTGTGTGTGTGTGGGGGGTGTGTCTGCGGGTGGGTGTGCGTGGGTGTGTGTGTGTGTGCGGGTGGGGGTGTGTGTGTGTGTGTGTGTGTGTGTGTGGGGGGGTGTGTGCGTGTGTGTGTGGGTCCGTGTGTGTGTGTGTGTGTGTGTGTGTGTGTGCGTGCGTGCGTGCGTGTGTGTGCGTGCTTGCGCAGGTGGGTGTGTGCGTGTGTGCGTGAGTGCGGGTGGGTGTGTGTTTGTGTGTGCGTGCGGGTGTGTTTGTGTGTGTGTGTGTGTGTGTGTGTGAGTGTGTGAGTGTGTGCGGGTGTGCGGGTGGGTGTGGGTGTGTGTGGGTGTGTGTGTGTGTGTGTGTGTGTGCGTGCGTGCGTGCGTGCGCGCGCAGGTGTGTGTGTGTGTGTGTGTGTGTGTGCGGGTGGGTGTGTGGGTGTGTGTGTGTGCGGGTGGGTGTGCACCTTATTAATTGCCTGGTGGTTTTTTTCCGCTTAATTAAGTCTCCACTTCTGTCGCGGTAAGAGATCCGATGCTCAGCGCGAGCCGCTGTGCCGGAGAGATACCGACCGTAGGAAACAGATTAAACAGTGCAATTACACAGCAAGTCATCCTAAATGATTACAAGTCACTAAAAACCCTTTTACCCTCATTAAAAGTCAATTTATATGACTCCCACCGTCTATTTCTGTCCCCAGTCTTAATTAACCTATTACAGCCCTAGTCTGGTCTAGATGAATGACGCTGCGCTCTATGCACATTGCAGATGGGCTTGAATCGTGAATATTTTCTAAAAAACTAAAACTGGAAATTAAGCAAACTGTGCTTTCCTTCCGTCTTGGCAGGGATATCTAAATTTGGGTTAAAATGCGAATACGTGCATGTTAACGTAATTTTAATGTCCTTACTGTATGTAGCAAAACAAAACAAAAAAAAAAGCTATGTTCACACATATATCTATATGTTTGGTGATATGTGTTATACACAAACATAACGTCAGTAAAGCCTAAGTTTCTGAGGGAGGGGGAGTCGCATTCATCCCATGAAAACCCTGACTGTTGTTGCTTGTGGCCTACATAACGATGTTTATGCAAAGTATTAAGTTCCCGGAAGGTCCTATAGTATTGCACTTAAAAAAAAAAAAAAAAACAGAAAAAAACAGCCTACATCACCAGTCACCCTTATCACAATGAACACAAGCACCGCATTAGTCATTAGCTCATTAGCACGTTAGCGTCAGTCCGCACGGCACAAACACCCACGGGCTGCTAGTGGTGGAGCCTCACGGTCCGCAAGGACACGGCTTTGCTTCCACATCCCCTCTTTGTGGGTCCTATTAGCTGACCATTAACTGAAGGGCGTTATATATTATCACAGCATGTATTTAATATCGCTTTCCTTTGCCCCCCCCCCCCGTTGTCTGGTCGGGTTACCGGTGACCTTTGACCTGTGAAACCCAAACGGCAGTTATCTGTGCACTGGGACTTTGCCGCTGTTTAACCACCGACGCCACGTCTTCTCCTGCTGGGCTAAATACCACAGATTCTATTAACCAACCAGATGTTTGAAAACATTCCACAAATTGCAGATACGTTTACATCTTGTTTTTAAACACAATGTTGTGGTTTTGTTCTGAATTAAACATGATTGCCTAGGTTAGACTAAAGTGAGCATAAAAGTCATTTTTTTAAAAATAGATTAAAGTTTTTAATTAAATAAAAAATACTTTTTTCCCCATCCTTGAACCAGACGCAGTTGCCTTGACATTGTTGCGAAATCTTTTAATTCCAGATCAAAAATATGTTTGGTAACCTTTAAATGCGGGGCAGGTCACAGGAAACCAGTCAGCTGATTAAACGGGTCAGCCATTGGCTGTTGAAGTTAGGTTGAGGCCTATGGGGAGAGGGGGAGTTGGGGGGTGGGGGTGGAGGGGGTGAAGGGGGAGGGTGAGGAGGGATGAAATCGAGCCTATGGCTTTTTGAGTGTTGAGTGTGACAAACATGTGTTGTAATTCTGAAATGCCCAGGAGAAAAGCAACCCTTTCCGGAACTTTCCACAGAAAAAGCCCTCCTAGCAGGAGCTGTGGCCGGCTGCCCCTCACTAATCAAACAGATTACCGGCCCAAAAAAAATAAAATAAAAACAGGAAAAAAGGTAAAGAAGCGATTGCAGGGAGATGTTGTGGGCATAACAGGTGTCCATTAAAAGATAAGGCTTCCAGCTCCCTGTCCTTCCTCTCCTTCACTGAAATAAAGGGAGATGATTCATCCATCTCTTATTTTCGGGGCGGAAGAAGGAGGGAAGGTCTAAAGCAGGGTGCGTCTGATTAGAATACATGCGTCCCCTGCGGATGTTACAAATACCCCCTCACCCCTCACCCCACCCCACCCCGCCGACTTGGTTTGCCGTTTCCCCCACAACCAAACTTGTGTGATTTATCCTCAGGTTTGGGCTGAAAATGACAGTAATTATGTGTACTGGCGATACAGACGAATGCAATGGCAATCAGTGATAGATTTCCCATTCGCAGATATTAGAGTTTTATGGGGGCTTTTAAACTGCACGCAATCAAAGGCAGCATCTCCTTTCATTAAAGATATTTCCCTGGCGCCTGTCCTGAGAGGGCCACAGTTCGTAAGAGCCGATTGTCCCATTCTCAGCCAAATGTCTTTACCCCCCCCTCCCCCACCAACCCTCTACCCCTCCCTCACGCACCCCTCTTAAAGCTCCAACGAAAACAGCCGATCGCGGGATAAGATTTAAACTTAATTAAGTCCGGGACGAGAGGAACAGGGCTCTGCTTTTTCATCCCGCACGGCCCTGGCCTGGGTGATTTAAGGATCGTCTCTAATCTGGTGTGGGAGAGACGGGCCCTTCTCTCTCTCTCTTTTCTCTCCCCCTACCTCTCGCTCTCTCTCTCTCTCCCTCCCCCTCTCTATCTCTCTCGCTCTCTCCCCCTCCCCCCCTCTCTCTCTCTTATTCTCTCACTGTCTCTCTCTCGCTATCTTTCTCTCTGTCTCTCTCTCTTTCTCTCGCTCTCTTGCTCTCTCTTGTGCTCTCTCCCCTCTCTCTGTCTCCCCCCCCCTCTCTCTCTCTGGCCGTCTCCCAAGCGATGAGGTCAGGCTAGCCTCCATCCACTGGCCCAGGTGAGGGGCTAGTCTGCGAATTCCCCCTCCCCCCCCGTCCCGTCCCGACAGATAAGGAACCTCAGGGAGGTGGAGGCGGCTCGTGATTTTCCAGGGCCGTCCCGAACAGTGGACAGCGACCAAAACAAAACTGACCTTGCAGCCAGTGCTGGGAGGTGGAAAGTCCTGCATGTTACGCTGCAAATGCTAAAAAGAAATGTTTTTTTATTTTTATTTTATAAATGTGCTATTTCAATTTTGTATTTGGATAACGCGTTCCAGCTCTAGGGCATAATTAGTGTAATGAATTTGTTTAAATACAAAGACTTGTAGTATCTGACAAGGCCTCTGAAGTTAATTAGAATGTGCAAGTGAGAACATCTCTGTTCAACAGCAGCACGCTCATAAACTCAAAAGGGGCGAGAATATTAAACTGACCCTTATAATTTTTTTTCCCAATCGAGTAGGGTGGAGGTTTATTAATATCATCTCCCAACCCTTTGCGTCCCAACCCCCCTGCTGCCGGTGCTGCACTGAGAGTAACCTATTTCTCAAACATGAAGACATGCGCCGTGCGTATTTCCCCAGAATGAAGACACACGGTGACATCTCTGACATCGCCCCAAAAACAAACGAGCTGAACTTCACGTTGCCGGGGCACCCCTTGTCGGCACACGCCCCTCTTCCTCGTCAAACCCCCCCCCTCTTCCTCATCAAACCCGTATTCCTTGTGTCGTTTATTCAGCCCCGAGGGGCGAGTTCCTGCCGCACTCGTGCGATTCGGCGGGGGAGAAGTTTGACGACTTATTTTCATCAGAACCCGCCGCCGCGTGCATGTCAGAAATCTTCGACAGGGAAGGAAAAAAAATAATAATAAAAAATAAAAATCCTGGTGATCCAGGTGTGAAGGAGTAGTAGATTAGGCTACAGAACGAGCCCCTGTGACAGACAGCCGTAGAGCTGGGGGGCGAATGAGTGACATCTCTTTTCAACATCAGATATGCCGGCGGAGTTCAACATCTGTCTCCCAAAAGCTGTGCGGAAGCAGTGTGAGGTAATTGGGCGATTGGAGCGCACGTGCAGTGAAGCCATAGAGAGACTCTGACAGCTTTTTTTAATATGCTGCTTAATCTGTTAAAATTGATTTGAATGCATGTTTCTGTTAAAGAATGGCCAAAAATAATGACTTAATAACTGTAACTAGTGTTAAAAAATCTCACCCAGTGTTAAATGTGTTGGCTAAACACTAGCTTTTAAACCTGCTCTAATAAATCATTATAATAATCGCAAATGCTTTTATTATAATAATCACAAATCATTACAATAATAACAAGACCATACTTTGAGCTTGGTTTGGGATCCACAAAACTAAATTAGAAATATGAATCTTCTGGGCGGTGAAATCATATGGAGTTCAATATGCATCAAAAAATCAAATTTGATGCATATTGATGAATAACTGTAGTGTATATCACAAAGCAACTCATCTGCAGCTGAGTAAGGGCTTTAAAATGGGAGGGGTCTACCAGTATCTCCCTCCATAGCCGTAGCCAGCATGTTTTTCTCAGGCAGCTAGCCGGCCGGCGTAGCACCTAACTTTATAAGGCTTTGAGGGAATCCAGCCACGGTCCCCCAGACTCTGTTCCTGGCGTCTGTGCTGCAGCGAAGGCACGATTTGTTTGGTCTGAGTTTGGGTAGCGCCTCACCCCGGCTCTGACGTGCTGCCCCGTGCGAGTGGGGAACTCGGTACCTCTGGGGTTTGAACCTTTGTAAATATGCCTGCGCAGTTGGCACTCACAAAAAAAGATGGATAGTCTCCGCTCCCCTAACCCACCCCCCCCCCCAACCCCCCCTTTCGGTAAGGGAATCTGTGTGGGGGCCCACAAAATCCTCCAGTACCCCTCAGACGTCCCTGTAGGGTATGGACACAGCCCCCTTTACCTGGCGAGGTCACATCCTGCTTCTCTAAAAAAGAAAAAAAAAAGGCCTCAAATTTTATTTCCCCAATCAGCCACTCTGAGCCAAATTGGCTATAACATGAGATATGGCTCGCCTGCAGAAAGGCAACACCCACAGCAGGAGAAACGTTCAGGAGGGAGGGTCGGGGAGAAACGTGTTGTGAATTAGTCAGCGGTAACACAATATCTCGAGTTCGGGCGATAATGCCTTTGTTTGATTGCTCCTGCCTGCCAGGACTACTGAAATCTGGTGGGGAGACGGTAACGAGGTTTTCCTCGAAAACAAATGGCGATGATTTACTCAGGCAGGGCAGTTAGCACCGGTGAGAGTTTATGTAACCGCTTCAGTGGAAGAGTGAGTTGCATGGAAACGTGCGTAGC
>CM077288.1:5217176-5347176 GCA_039654925.1 Anguilla pacifica
GTCACCCATTGACTTTCCACCGGTTTGTTTCAAAAGTTTTCGAAAGTTTTGTTTCGCCCTGTTGTATAAATTGGAGCCAGAGAATGTGCAGTAGGGAAAAGGGGGGGGGGCGGACCCTTATATGGTCATGAAGTCAGGGCCGAGTTCGGGTCGTCCTGTATACTGTGTTCTTTTTTTCCCCTCACTGATTAGTTTTTTTTCATGGCAGAGCCACCCAGCCAATAGGCACTGTGAGGAGGCACACCTGTTATTAATATTTATGATTGCAGTCTTATCAGGCCTATGTCTATGGCGATGCTCTTCACCACTGTAGAGTGGGGATCCTTGGCTTGCCGGGGGGGGGGGTTATGAATGAATTCATTCCGTAGGAAATTCCAGCTACAGGTTGTACATAGCAACAGAGAGCATGTATATATAATGTGTAAGTGTGTGTTTGTGGAGCATGTGTGTGACAGTGTGTGTGTGTGTGTATGTATGTGTGCAGTGTGTGTGTGTGAGAGAGATATTTGGGGGGGGTCACATTGTTTCTTTGATCTCGTCATATTGAGCCAGGCTGACAGTTAGAGAGCCCCAGTGAGGCCCAGGGAACACACTCAGCGACTCGCCGCTGCACCAGTCCCAGCACACCTCTTTACACTCCGTCCCTCAGAAGCTATTGTGCCGCGCATGAAACGCTAAGCCAGGGGATCACGGGCTCGAATCTCCCGCCCCTCCCACCCCTCTCACCCCTCCCGCTCTGGCCTGCCCCGCCCGCCGCTCCCACCCGGCCCACTCTGGTCCTGCTCTTAAACCCTCTCGAAACCCGGCGCGGTCGGGTCGGCCCCTGCCTTTCATGTCGGGGGGTGGCGGGGGGGCGGGGGTAGCCGTGTTCCCCGAGTGAAGACGGGAAGACAGGGGGGCCAGCGGCACTGCGACGCCCCCCCCCCCCCCCCCCCCCCCCCGCAGTGTTTGTTTTACGGGCCCCGCGCTCCTCCGTCCTCTGAGCCCGTCGTTGTGAAACCCGCCGGACGGCGCTGCACGGGACAAAGCCGGCGTGGAGCTGGGAGCCCCTGCTAAGCCCCGGTAAGCTGCCACAGCTGTTACAACAAGGGGCTGGAAACCGGCGCTGCGTTTTTACAGCGTAAAAATAAACATCGGCCCTGCGGCCCAGCCACCATTCAAAAGCCAGGCCTTTCCCCCGACAGAACGTGCGATAATTATTATTATGAGCCGTCCTCTGCGCTCGGACCTTTGGTACTGCGGCTGACCTCAGATCAGCTAGCTGCTTTAAGCCCTCTGTGTTCATATCAGAGCTCTGCTGTGACTAACTGACCTCAGGTCAGCTAGCTGCTTTAAGCCCTCAGTGTTCATATCAGAGCTCTGCTGTGACTAACTGACCTCAGATCAGCTAGCTGCTTTAAACCCTCAGTGTTCATATCAGAGCTCTGCTGTGACTAACTGACCTCAGATCAGCTAGCTGCTTTAAACCCTCAGTGTTCATATCAGAGCTCTGCTGTGACTGACTGACCTCAGATCAGCTAGCTGCTTTAAACCCTTAGTGGTTCATATCAGAGCTCTGCTGTGACTGACTGACCTCAGATCAGCTAGCTGCTTTAAGCCCTCAGTGTTCATATCAGAGCTCCTGCTCTGACTCACTGGTCTCAGATCAGCTAGCTGCTTTAAACCCTCTGTTCATATCGGAGCTCTGCTGTGACTGACTGACCTCAGGTCAGCTAGCTGCTTTAAGCCCTCAGTGTTCATATCAGAGCTCTGCTGTGACTAACTGACCTCAGATCAGCTAGCTGCTTTAAACCCTCAGTGGTTCATATCAGAGCTCTGCTGTGACTGACTGACCTCAGATCAGCTAGCTGCTTTAAACCCTCAGTGTTCATATCAGAGCTCTGCTGTGACTGACTGACCTCAGATCAGCTAGCTGCTTTAAGCCCTCAGTGGTTCATATCGGAGCTCTGCTGTGACTGACTGACCTCAGATCAGCTAGCTGCTTTAAACCCTCAGTGTTCATATCAGAGCTCTGCTGTGACTGACTGACCTCAGATCAGCTAGCTGCTTTAAGCCTTCAGTGTTCATATCAGCGCTCTGCTGTGACTGACTGACCTCAGATCAGCTAGCTGCTTTAAGCCCTCAGTGTTCATATCAGAGCTCTGCTGTGACTGACTGACCTCAGGTCAGCTAGCTGCTTTAAACCCTCAGTGTTCATATCAGCGCTCTGCTGTGACTGACTGACCTCAGATCAGCTAGCTGCTTTAGACCCTCAGTGGTTCATACCGGAGCTCTGCTGTGACTGACTGACCTCAGATCAGCTAGCTGCTTTAAACCCTCAGTGGTTCATATCGGAGCTCTGCTGTGACTGACTAACCTCAGATCAGCTAGCTGCTTTAGACCCTCAGTGTTCATATCGGAGCTCTGCTGTGACTGACTGACCTCAGATCAGCTAGCTGCTTTAAACCCTCAGTGTTCATATCAGAGCTCCTGCTCTGACTGACTGGTCTCAGATCAGCTCAGACTGTTCATTTTGCGCCTCTGAATGACCAACTCGCTGCAGATCAGACAGCACCGTTGGGCTAATAGCGACTTCGGCTTCATCGAAACGACGGCCGGAGGGTTTGGTGTAACGTCGTGCCCACGTACCAGCCAGCCGCGCTGAAGAACACGCGGTGCGCCCGGGGGTGTGTGATGTCACGTTGCCGCGGTAACACATGCTAACCATCCAACACCTGAAATATTCATGATTGTGCCCTATTGATGTCTGCCCACTATTTTTGCATCTCTTTCACACATGTTTAGTACATCCATGTCCCTGCAGATGGGAGCTATTAGATAAGCTGATTGAGTTTCCAAGAATGTATGAAAATATGAATATATACATAATGTCTCTCTCTCTGCATATCACACGTATATATGTGTGTGTATATATATATATATATATATATATATATATATACACACACACACAGAGAAAGAGAGAGAATTTTTTAACTTTGCCATTGTTTGTTCATGCTTGAATTCTGAATTTTCAGGTGTAAGTCAGTGCAGTTTTTTTTTTTTTTAAACTGACACAATTTTGGTCGAGTGCCTTTCTCAACAGTACAGCAGCGCCTGGGATATGGTCCTGCAGCTCCTCATTCATAATTCCATCACACCATTGCAGCACACAGTCACACGCTGCAGCGTTCAGCGTAGTCTGGCTAAAGCAAGCCTGTCCTCTTGAACTGCAGGCTCAGACGCCGCCTATGTTCCCCAGAGGACCGCGCGGCTAGCAGACCTAGCTGTTACAGGCCGTGTGCCGACGCCACAGGTGTGCATCGCTGCTCAGGTAGCCGCTGCTCTACCTGGATGCAGGACCCAGGTGCCCTCTCTCTCTCCTGAGAGCTGCCCCTTTCCAGTGTTGCCTTGGCAACGGGGCAGGCAGTGTTCAGTGGAACACCCGTCCTTAACCTTTGGCTCGTGGTTGAACGCGAGCGTTCATCTTGTTCCTTTGCGAAATGGCTGCTATATCAATCACCTGGATTACATCTCGCTTTTTATCTGAGACTCAGAGCTGAGGGCCTGATGCTGAATGCAGGCCAACGCTAAAATATACGACAGTGACCCAGATACTGCTCTGTCTAACGTTACATCCCTACAACATTAATACAGGGCTACAGTGAAAGGTCTATCAGTATCATGATCTCTAATAACAACTTTCAAATGCCGAATGAGTGTACTCAGGGTCGTGAGTGAAGACGCCTCGTGTGTGTATTAATCCTTAATTTTATTCATCAGAATTTTCTTATTGCTTTCTGTTTTGCTGATCAAGCATAACCACAGGATACATAATGGTTGATTATTACTATTGCAGACTTGCATGTAAATGGGAGATCTGCAGCAACAGTAGCATAATGCTGGATCATTCAGTTATGCCCCCATGCATGTTTCCTCAATAGGAGTATTTCATGCATACAGTCTCTATCCCTGCCCCCCCCCCCCACCCTTCGCCCTTCGCCCTGTTACCACACAATTTTGGCTGCAGACAGAGGTACCACTTTTATTGGGCAGTTTGTGAATCCCAGTAAAGTCCTCTTTAGAGAGGAGTCACTGTGTGTGTGTGTGTGTGTGTGTGTGTGCGTGTGTGAATGCTGTGTGTGTCTGTGAGTGTGCGTGTGTGTGCATGCGTGCTAGTGTGAATGCTGTGTGTGTGTGCGTGCGTGCTAGTGTGAATGCTGTGTGTGTGTGTGTGTGTGTGCTAGTGTGAATGGTGTGTGTGTGTGTGGTAGTGTGAATGCTGTGTGTGTGTGTGTGTGTGTGTGTGTGTGTGTGTGTGTGCTAGTGTGAATGCTGTGTGTGTGTGTGTGCGTGCTAGTGTGAATGCGGTGTGTGTGTGTGTGCATGTGTGTGTGTTAGTGTGAATGCTGTGTGTGTGTGTGCTAGTGTGAATGCTCTGTGTGTGTGTGTGTGCGCGCTATTGTGAATGCTGTGTGTGTATGTGTGTGTGTGTGTGTGTGAGACAGGAGCCAGTGAAACAGCTGTGACCATGGGCAGAACGAAACAGGAAGTCATTTAATCTGGGAAAGTAGCGGCTAATCTCTCAGGACAGTTATGGTCCATTACAGTTATGACTGTTTCAATGAGAAACTGTCAGTACTTCATATGCGCAAAAGCAGGAAGTACACTTACATTTCTGCCGTCCAGCTGACAATGGATTTACTGTGCAGGCCAACCGAGAGGTATTATTGTATATTCCCCGCCTTATCTCCCAGATGAGTCATAACATATGTGGAATAACTCTGGCTCATTCTATTTAATGTGGGCCATTTTTCTCTCCCCCAACTCAACATCCAATACAATTTTTCTTATGATTCATAACCACTGCCCCCACCCAAACATTACTGAAAGACACATTACATTTTTTATGTGACATTGTTGTATATTTCCACTGGGTATAGCCCACATGAGAGCCAGCCGGTCTTTGTATGCGTATGAGAGAGTTTATGATGCATCATATACTGTACTGTAGCACTTCTGAGAGGAACCACAAGACTCACTTCATGTCAAGTGCTACCAGGCTAGTTACGTTGGATCTGCTTTGTATTATCCCAGTCTCATCCCAGTTCACCGAAAATAAAGGAAGTGTACGCACATCCAATCAGGGCCCAGGGGACCCAGGGGTATAAACTATACTGCAAAAAAAACCTGTAGGGGTAGGGGTGCAAGCACCAATCCATTTCAGGATTTCCATCCAGCTTCTGTTCTTAATTATTTGATTTGCTCAGTCATTTACTTGATCTGAGTTTTTAAAAAAAATAAGAATTTTGAGCTACAGCTGCAGGCTTCACGAGTAGCCTGGGCAAACATATTTTTCCTAAAGTCTGGCATAGGAATGAAGCGGCACTGGAGTACACAGCTGTTTGGAAAACCGAGCCAGACTAAATGGCTGGGACAAAAATCAGCGTGCACACACACTGGCCTGCCAGGACTGGAGTAATGTTACCCCTCATGCTCTGTCTGTTTCCACCATCGCAAACACCCCCCAGATTGCGAAACCCTCCTTTTTCTGCTACTGAAGATACCATGGTCACAATTCGCTTCACGAACATGTCTTTAACATTTTGTTTGCTGCACAAGATGGATCTGGACATATACATAACATGGCTGGAAAGTTGGCAGAAGCAAAATAGAACATTTTAATATTAACGAGGTGGGCATTATAAAAAGTGATCATATTAAGGGGGGTCTTACAAATTTTGGAGGAACCCCCACTCTTAAGTGTGACCTGGAAAACAACTAACGGTGCACAGGAGGAATGTAGGACTGGCCACCATTTTGTTTATCCTCCTGCTTTGGTTCGTCCACATCAAAGCACTTCTCTTAATGAAAAAGAAACACTCAAAAGGAGGGAACGACAGTCACAATCCCAACGCAACGAACTGATGTTGTCACAGCTTGGCCAACAAAAGTGAAGGTTTTCGGACGGGTATTCGAACAACGATAATAGCTGCAGCCCAACTGCCAAATGCGCCACCCTGGATAGCATCTTAATTACGATGAAGAATACATACGGCGTTCCCAAGATGCAGGCTATTGGAAAATATTATCTATCACGTTTTCCGATGTCTGCCTTAATTAGTGTTGCTCTGTGGGGTTCTTGTGTGTGTGTGTGTGTGTGTGTGGGGGGTGTGTCTGCGAGTGGGTGTGCGTGGGTGTGTGTGTGTGTGTGCGTGTGTATGGGGGGGTGTGTGTGTGTGTGTGCGTGCATGCGCAGGTGGGTGTGTGTGTGTGTGTGCGTGCTTGCGCAGGTGGGTGTGTGTGTGTGTGCGGGTGGGCGGGTGGGTGTGTGTCTGTGCGTGCGGGTGTGTTTGTGTGTGTGTGTGTGTGTGCGGGTGAGTGTGTGTGTGTGTGTGTGCGTGCGCGCGCAGGTGGGTGTGTGGGTGTGTGTGTGTGTGTGTGTGCGTGCGCGCGCAGGTGTGTGTGTGTGTGTGTGTGTGTGTGTGTGTGTGTGTGTGCGCGCGCGTGCAGGTGGGTGTGTGTGTGTGTGTGTGTGCGCGCGCGTGCAGGTGGGTGTGTGTGTGTGTGTGTGCGTGCGTGCGCGCGCAGGTGGGTGGGTGTGTGTGTGTGTGTGTGTGCGTGCATGCGCGCGCAGGTGGGTGGGTGTGTGTGTGTGTGTGTGTGCGTGCGTGCGGGTGGGTGTGTGTGTGTGTGTGTGTGTGTGTGTGTGTGTGTGTGTGCATGCGGGTGTGTGTGTGTGTGTGTGTGTGTGTGTGTGCGTGTATGTGGGTGTGTGTGTGTGTGTGTGTGTGTGTGTGTGAGTGTGAGTGTGAGTGTGTGTGTGTGTGTGTGTGTGTGTGTGTGTGTGTGTGTGTGTGTGTGGGTGTGTGTGTGTGCGTGTATGTGTGTGTGTGGGTGTGTGTGTGTGCGTGTATGTGGGTGTGTGTGTGTGTGAGTGTGTGTGTGTGTATGTGTGTGTGTGCGGGTGTGTGTGCACCTTATTAATTTGCCTGGTGGTTTTTTTCTGCTTAATTAACTCTCCACTTCCTGTCGCGGTAAGAGATCCGATGCTCAGCGCGAGCCGCTGTGCCGGAGAGATACCGACCGTAGGAAACAGATTAAACAGTGCAATTACACAGCAAGTCATCCTAAATGATTACAAGTCACTAAAAACCCTTTTACCCTCATTAAAAGTCAATTTATATGACTCCCACCGTCTATTTCTGTCCCCAGTCTTAATTAACCTATTACAGCCCTAGTCTGGTCTAGATGAATGACGCTGCGCTCTATGCACGCTGCAGATGGGCTTGAATCGTGAATATTTCCTAAAAAACTAAAACTGGAAATTAAGCAAACTGTGCTTTCTTGGCAGGGATATCTAAATTTGGGTTAAAATGTGAATACGTGCAAGTTAACGTAATTTTAATGTCCTTACTGTATGTAGCAAAACAAAACAAAAAAAAAAACGCAATGTTCACACATCTATATGTTTGGTGATATGTGTTATACACAAACATAACGTGAGTAAAGACTAAGTTTCTGAGGGAGGGGGGAGTCGCATTCATCCCATGAAAACCCTGACTGTTGTTGCTTGTGGCCTACATAACGATGTTTATGCAAAGTATTAAGTTCCCGGAAGGTCCCATAGTATTGCACTTAAAAAAAAACAAAACAGAAAAAGAACAGCCTACATCGCCAGTCACCCTTATCACAATGAAACACAAGCACCGCATTAGTCATTAGCTCATTAGCACGTTAGCGTCAGTCCGCACGGCACAAACACCCACGGGCTGCTAGTGGTGGAGCCTTGTGGTCCGCGAGGACACGGCTTTGCTTCCACATCCCTCTCTTGTGGGTCCTATTAGCTGACCATTAACTGAAGGGCGTTATATATTATCACAGCATGTATTTAATATCGCTTTCCTTTGCCCCCCCCCCCCCCCTTTGTCCTGTTCTCTGGTCGGGTTACCGGTGACCTTTGACCTGTGAAACCCAAACGGCAGTTATCTGTGCTCTGGGACGCTGTTAACCACCGACGCCACGTCTTCTCCTGCTGGGCTAAATACCACAGATTCTATAAACCAACCAGATGTTTGAAAACATTCCACAAATTGCAGTTACGTTTACATCTTGTTTTTTAAACGCAATGTTGTGGTTTTGTTCTGAATTAAACATGATTGCCTAGGTAAGATTAAAGTGAGCATAAAAAGTCATTTTTATTAAATTAGATAAAGTTTTTAATTAAATTTAAAAAACTTTTTTCCCCATCCTTGACCCAGACGCAGTTGGCAGTTGGCATCCTTGACATCTGTTGCGAAATCTTTTAATTCCATATCAAAAATATGTTTGGTAACCTTTCAATGCGGGGCAGGTCACAGGAAACCAGTCAGCTGATTAAACGGGTCAGCCGTTGGCTTTGAAGGTCTGAGGCCTATGGGGACGAGGGGGAGTTGGGGGGGGGGGGGGAGTGGAGGGGGTGAAGGGGGAGGGTGAGGAGGGATGAAATCGAGCCTATGGCTTTTTGAGTGTTGAGTGTGACAAACATGTGTTGTAATTCTGAAATGCCCAGGAGAAAAGCAACCCTTTCCGGAACTTTCCACAGAAAAAGCCCTCCTAGCAGGAGCTGTGGCCGGCTGCCCCTCACTAATCAAACAGATTACCGGCCAAAAAAAATAAAATAAAAACAGGAAAAAGGTAAAGAAGCGATTGCAGGGAGATGTTGTGGGCACAACAGGTGTCCATTAAAAGATAAGGCTTCCAGCTCCCTGTCCTTCCTCTCCTTCACTGAAATAAAGGGAGATGATTCATCCATCTCTTATTTTCGGGGCGGAAGAAGGAGGGAAGGTCTAAAGCAGGGTGCGTCTGATTAGAATACATGCGTCCCCTGCGGATGTTACAAATACCCCCCCCACCCCCCTCACCCCACCCCACCCCGCCGACTTGGTTTGCCATTTCCCCCACAACCAAACTTGTGTGATTTATCCTCAGGTTTGGGCTGAAAATGACAGTAATTATGTGTACTGGCGATACAGACGAATGCAATGGCAATCAGTGATAGATTTCCCATTCGCAGATATTGGAGTTTTATGGGGGCTTTTAAATTGCACGCAATCAAAGGCAGCATCTCCTTTCATTAAAGATATTTCCCTGGCGCCTGTCCTGAGAGGGCCACAGTTCGTAAGAGCCGATTGTCCCATTCTCAGCCAAATGTCTTTATCCCCCCCCTCCCCCCACCAACCCTCTACCCCTCCCCTCACGCACCCCTCTTAAAGCTCCAACGAAAACAGCCGATCGCGGGATAAGATTTAAACTTAATTAAGTCCGGGACGAGAGGAACAGGGCTCTGCTTTTTCATCCCGCACGGCCCCGGCCTGGGTGATTTAAGGATCGTCTCTAATCTGCGTGTGGGAGAGACGGGCCCTTCTCTCTCTCTCTTTCTCTCCCCCCTACCTCTCGCTCTCTCTCTCTCCCTCCCCCCTCTCTATCTCTCTCGCTCTCTCCCCCTCCCCCCCCCTCTCTTATTCTCTCACTGTCTCTCTCTCGCTATCTTTCTCTCTGTCTCTCTCTCTTTCTCTTGCTCTCTTGCTCTCTCTTGTGCTCTCTCCCCCTCTCTCTGTCTCCCCCCCCCCTCCTCCTCTCTCTCTCTCTCTCTCTGGCCGTCTCCCAAGCGATGAGGTCAGGCTAGCCTCCATCCACTGGCCCAGGTGAGGGGCTAGTCTGCGAAATCCCCCTCCCCCCCCGCCCCGTCCCGTCCCGACAGATAAGGAACCTCAGGGAGGTGGAGGCGGCTCGTGATTTTCCAGGGCCGTCCCGAACAGTGGACAGCGACCAAAACAAAACTGACCTTGCAGCCAGTGCTGGGAGGTGGAAAGTCCTGCATGTTAGCCTGCAAATGCTAAAAAGAAATGTTTTTTTATTTTTATTTTATAAATGTGCTATTTCAATTTTGTATTTGGATAACGCGTTTCAGCTCTAGGGCATAATTAGTGTGATGAATTTGTTTAAATACAAAGACTTGTAGTATCTGACAAGGCCTCTGAAGTTAATTAGAATGTGCAAGTGAGAACATCTCTGTTCAACAGCCAGCACGCTCATAAACTCAAAAGGGGCGAGAATATTAAACTGACCCTTATAATTTTTTTTTTTCCGATCGAGTAGGGTGGAGGTTTATTAATATCATCTCCCAACCCTTTGCGTCCCAACCCCCCCTGCTGCCGGTGCTGCACTGAGAGTAACCTATTTCTCAAACGTGGAGACATGCGCCGTGCGCATTTCCCCCAGAATGAAGACACACGGTGACATCTCTGACATCGCCCCACAACAAACGAGCTGAACTTCACGTTGCCGGGGCACCCCTTGTCGGCACACGCCCCTTCCTCATCAAACCCCCCTCTTCCTCATCAAACCCGTATTCCTCGTGTCATTTATTCAGCCCCGGGGGGCGAGTTCCTGCCGCACCTCGTGCGATTCGGCGGGGGAGAAGTTTGACGACTTATTTTCATCAGACCCCGCGCCGCGCGCATGTCAGAAATCTTCGACAGGGAAGGAAAAAATAAAAAATAAAAATAAAAAAACCCGGTGATCCAGGTGTGAAGGAGTAGTAGATTAGGCTACAGAACGAGCCCCTGTGACAGACAGCCGTAGAGCTGGGGGCGAATGAGTGACATCTCTTTTCAACATCAGATATGCCGGCGGAGTTCAACATCTGTCTCCCAAAAGCTGTGCGGAAGCAGTGTGAGGTAATTTGGCGATTGGAGCGCACGTGCGGTGAAGCCATAGAGAGGCTCTGACAGCTTTTTTTAATATGCTGCTTAATCTGTTAAAATTGATTTGAATGCATGTGTTTCTGTTAAAGAATGGCCAAAAATAATGACTTAATAACTGTAACTAGTGTTAAAAAAATCTCACTCAGTGTTAAATGTGTTGGCTAAACACTAGCTTTTAAACCTGCTCTAATAAATCATTATAATAATCGCAAATGCTTTTATTATAATAATCACAAATCATTACAATAATAACAAGACCATACTTTGAGCTTGGTTTGGGATCCACAAAACTAAATTAGAAATATGAATCTTCTGGGCGGTGAAATCATATGGAGTTAATAAAATTTGATGCATATTGATGAATAACTGTAGTGTATATCACAAAGCAACTCGTCTGCAGCTGAGTAAGGGCTTTAAAATGGGACGGGATCTACCAGTATCTCTCCCCTCCATAGCCGTAGCCAGCCTGTTTTTCTCAGCCTGCTAGCCGGCCGGCGTAGCACCTAACTTTATAAGGCTTTGAGGGAATCCAGCCACGGTCCCCCAGAGTCTGTTCCTGGCGTCTGTGCTGCAGCGAAGGCACGATTTGTTTGGTCTGAGTTTGGGTAGCGCCTCGCCCCGGCTCTGATGTGCTGCCCCATGCGAGTGGAGAACTCAGTACCTCTGGGGTTTGAACCTTTGTAAATATGCCTGCGCAGTTGGCACTCACAAAAAAAGATGGATAGTCTCCGCTCCCCTGACCCACCCCCCAACCCCCCCCCCCCCACTTTTCAGTAAGGGAATCTGTCGGGGGGCCCACAAGATCCTCCAGTACCCCTCAGACGTCCCTGTAGGGTATGGACACAGCCCCCTTTACCTGGCGAGGTCACATCCTGCTCTCTAAAAAAGGGAAAAAAAAAAAAAAAAAAGGCCTCAAATTTTATTTCCCCAATCAGCCACTCTGAGCCAAATTGGCTATAACATGAGATATGGCTCGCCTGCAGAAAGGCAACACCCACAGCAGGCGAAACGTTCAGGAGGGAGGCGTCGGGAGAAACGTGTTAGTCAGCAGTAACACAATATCTCGAGTTCGGGCGATAATGCCTTTGTTTGATTGCTCCTGCCTGGCCAGGACTAATGAAATCTGGTGGGGGGGGGGGGGGGGCGGTAACGAGTTTTTCCTCGAAAACAAATGGCGATGATTTACTCAGGCAGGCAGTTAGCACCGGTGAGAGTTTATATAACCGCTTCAGTGGAAGAGTGAGTTGCATGGGAAACGTGCGTAGCAAAGTCATAAACGCGAAGAAAACTGGATTTATGATCTTGTGGGAGTGTCACTACACCTAAAACCTCATTGGCCGCGCTCTTACAACTTAACAACCAATATTAATCAACCTCCCGAGTGAAAGCACTATGTATTGAGAAATTTCATGTGACCAATTACCTCAGAAAATCTCTGATCCGTAGTAGATAAATCATGTTTGTTTGCAGCGGATCATAATTCTCTCTACATTATTCTGCCTGCTAAATACCAGGTGTGGGTTCATTTCGCGTATGTTTGGTTATTTTATATCGGCGACATTTCGGCATGGCAGAATTCTCTTGCGCAGAGCTTTGTTGACATGAAAATCTGTCAGCCAGTCCACTGAAGAATTCCAGAGATGCACTCAAGCTGGCTGGTAAACACGTTAGTGCTGAGCAGCGTTGTCTGCATGCCTGTCGAGTTTAGCATCGCAGTCAGTATACCACCCTGTGATTGGCCTTTTTACTCTACCTAGGCCAATCACCCACTATCTAAAGTGTACCTCGCACTGTGTCAAAGCAGGCTTTTAACACCCCGAGAGCTTATATTTCTACGCCTTTTCTGTTTCCATGTTACACCTTGACACCTTGACACCGACGGTGTGTGTTTAGTGTAAAATGCCGTGGGTGCAGCAGGGAATACAAACGGCCGCTGAGCCTGAGTGAGGTCCTGCTAATCTTAGCGTTAGCCTTCTCCCAGCGCTCGCCAAGGAGGGGAGGCACTTAGCCAGCTGTGCTGCGGCATCCGCTCTCCCCTCTCTCTCTCTCTCTCTCTCTCTCTCTCTCTCTCTCTCCTTTCTCTCTCTCCCCCCTCTCTCTCTCCCCTCTCTCTCCCTCCTCTCTCTCTCTCTCTCTCTCTCTCTCTCTCTCTCTCTCTCTCTCTCTCTCTCTCGGCCCGTCGCTGCCCGTAAACACGCCGTCCACTGCTTCACATTCACAGGTGTCTCAGAGCCCAGGGGAACAGGGGAAGGGCCGGCTTTCCTAAACACACGCGTCCTCACACCCCAGAGGCGTCACTAGCGGGGGGTGCAGGGGGTGCGGACCGCACCGGGTGACACCATCGGAGGGGGGTGACACCGAAATGACTGGCGATAAATTTTTTGACTAGTGTTTTGTGTAGCGACGAGTTGAAACAGCTAATTTCTCCGATGCAGTTTACTGCCGGTTGATTTAATTGGCGGTATTAATGTGACGCGAAGCGCTTTGTCGTTTGAATGCATAACACGCAATTCCTTGCGCCCACACCCGCCAGCACACATACTGCCCCCACTCATAGCACTCGCACTGTCTCCACTAATACTAACAGCTTACACTTACTGTTCCTCACCAATACTTACACCACATACTGTGTTCTGCAAACACATACAGCACACACACTTCCACAGCAACACTTCATACTAACTCCCGCCCATTGATGATAATATACTTGCTAAGACCTAGTAACAGCGCACATTTACTCCTCAGTCACTGCATTGGCCACTACATCTGTCACGACCGAATCAGTTTAAGTGAGATCCATGACCAAAACACGGGGTGTTTGGATACAGAGGGAGCCAGGGAATGGGTGTGTGTGTGTGTCTGTGTTCATGTGTGTTTGTGTTTTGTTATAAGGTTGGTAGGGGTGCGGGGTGGTATTTGTCAGTTTAGGCTGGTAAGAAACAGAACGTCTAAACTGTCTGACATTTCCCTCTTTGAATCTCTTGCCAGTACCCCCCCCCCCCCCCCCCGGTGCCCCCTGTATGTGGGGAGCTGTGTAATTACGTCTGTGTTGGATGTTTGAATTCTGTTTCTGTCTCTGCTCCTGTACAGAAGGGCAGGGTCCTCGGGCTTCTCACTGCACAGCGTCTGTCAAATGCCCCCGGTCCTCCATCATACTGCAAAAAACCAGGGGAACTCTGTGTCTGCGTGTGTGTGTGCGTGTGCGTGTGCGTGTGCGTGTGTGTGTGTATGTGTGCGTGTGCGTGTGTGTGTGCGTGTGTGTGTGTGCACGCGTGTGTGCGTGTGCGCGCGTGTGTGTGTGTGTGTGTGCGTGTGTGTGTGTGTGTGTGTGTGCGCGTGTGTGTGCGTGTATGTGTGTGCAGGGGCATAGCTAGGAATATTGGGCCCCTTGAAAGAATATTGCTCTGGGCCCCCACTTTTTAATAAAATAAATTGAATCTTTTTTCGCTGTGGGCCCCTAGAATCGTCACCACCTTTCGCCCCACTAGTGACGGCCCTGTGTGTGTGTATGCATGTGCATGTGCGTGTGTGTGTGTGTGTTTGTGTGTGTGCGTGTAGGCATGTGCGCCTGAAAGTTTGTGAGTGTGCGTGTGTCGATATTTACATCCAGTATATGCATTAACATAAGTTATATATTTATACAAGCAGAAACCAAACGTTATGTGACTGAAGGGTTTCTTTTGCTGCTGTCCAGAGAAATGCTGCGTCTGTGGTAAGGGGGGTTTGGATTTGAGTTTGTATATAAGCAGGAGCACTTGGTGTTCCCCCATGTTTAAAACATACACTAGACATATACAAACAGCTTCTCTGTTTTTTCGTTCTTGCAGCAGGACAGATGGGTTTAAGGTGAGGTTTATATAACCTTGGACACGTCATGCAGTACTGTCCTACACCAGGCCCTGGCATATGAACACATCATGCAGTACTGTCAGACACTAGGCCCCATCCTTCTATTTGTAGCATACATTCTGCTGGTCTTGAGTTACTTTCATTCTCTTGCTTGTTCAGTCCTGGGTCCATTGGGAACAAAAACAATTATCTGCAAAATTATAAAAAACCATTCCAAGTTCAAAGGAATGACAACGTGTACCCTGCAAAGGCAGCTGTAACAGAAGAAGGGCCTTGAACAACAATGAGAGATGCCGTTCGGATCGGCTCTGGGAGCGATTTCTGAAAACGGATTCAGAAAAACCAATTAACCGCATGCACGGTCCGCATCTGCGCAAGTCTTGTGCATTTTGATCTACAAAAAAAAAAAACGGTCTGCAAAACATTTCCTGGCCCGGATGCTGGCAAGCCGTTTCACGGTTTGTCAATAAAGAAGATGGATGATATTTACCACTCCCGAAATTGTTACAGAAAGAGGCTTTTAGCCCCAGTAAGGTAAAAGTGATACCCCCCTGCATTAGAGACGGCAGCTGTGAGCCGTAATCGATGCAGCGCCTTCGGCCTGTGAGTGCACCCTGCTTATTTATCTCCTGTCATAGCTTTTAAAAAACAGGCTGAGAGCAAGTAGCTTTGCTGGCCTTTGTCACGTGTCACATGTCACGTGTCACGGCCTTGGTGCTGCAGTGGCGGGGATCTGTCCGTGGCGGTGAGCAAAATGGCAGATAAGGGTGACGACGGCACCGTAGCGATGTTCGGGGGCGCGGCTTTCACCCATTGCTCCAAACCCCGGAGACCTCAGATTCGAGACTCAGAAAACACAGAGCTGCTTATCAGCGAGCTAACAGCCTGTGTCATGTGTAATGCACTGAGATGAATGTCCAACACTTCAAAACCATCCCATAATGCCTCAGAAGAACCATTTTCTGTGGGGACAGATGATTTAAATCTTAAAGAAAGTTGAATTGACCAAAACGTTCATTTGATTTTAGAATGAAAGCATTTAAAGAGAGATTATGGTGACGGTCTTGCTGTCTTTAAAAAAAACTAAATTTTGACTTTAGAAAACTTTATTCTAGTGTGAGCTGTTGCTGGCTCCTCATAGTAACCTCATAATCACAAAAACTCTTTCATAATAACTGACATTTACAGTTGTGACATACAGTTTTTTGCTACTCGTTTTTTAAAAAACTGGTACTTAACTCAAGTGGACTGTTGGTAACAACCTCCGTTTGACGGGTTCCTGTGTCTGTTTGCCTGTGGAGTATCAAAGTCACGGCAGCGTATAATAAAACACTATCATGTAAAATGGGGCTTTTCTGATTCACGTTAGTCACTTTGAAACATAATGTCTATGTGAGCCTCCAGATCGGATATCTTTACATCTTCTGAAAACCCTTTGATCACGGCTAGTTTCCCATACACCAACATAGAAAGCAACATTTTACAGTTAGGTGTAGGGTAGTGGGGAGGGGTGGGGATGGGAGGAGAGGGGCTGGTGGGTGGGGGGCAGGGGGGCATGGCGGAGTAATGTGGGATCTAATGCTGAACAGATGCAGGTAAAACACTGGGGAGTCACACACTCCATAAATTGTGCTTTATAGCTTGTAGAAGCCCGGCCTTTAAAAAAAGAAACAAAAAGAAAACAAGGTACGATAAACACAGACGAGTGTTTATGTGTTTGTTAGCTGAAGCAGATGTGTGTTCTTTCAGGATCGACTCTTCGCCTTGACAGGTGGTCCCAGAAGGGAAAGTGCTAATTTCCCTGTAATTTCAGATCCTTCAAAAACCTCTCCTCCCTCCTGTACTTAGAGCGCCTCGAATGACAAGGGACAGATAGCGGGGTGTGTGTCCCTGTGTCGGAGGCGGAGGAGGGGGAGGTGGGGGGGGGGGGCGGGGGCGCTGTTTGTGATTCCAGTGCCGTCCCCAGCCCACACATAAACGTTAGCACGTTAGCACGTTAGCATTAACCACTTGACTTACAGAACTGGTTCCCAAAGTGGTGTGTCAGCTCCTGTGATGTCCTGACGGTTTTTAAGTTCAGGTTTCAGCTCTTCACACCTCCATCAGAATGCACCTCCCGCCCCCCCCCCCCCCCTCCACCCCTGCAATTATCCAGAAGCAGTCATTTAGGAGTCTGCAGTTACCGGGCTTTCTCAACCCGATTCTGGCGCAGAGACGCACCAGAGGTGCATTGTGGGTACGTCTTCGGCAGACTCCCGCGGTCGGCGGCGCCGCCGCCGCTGACAGACGCGACGCGAGCATTCGCTCGGTGTGAGATGTTTATTTTCCCCCGCGTCGCCGCCGCCGCCGCCGCCGCCGCCGCTGTGGATTCCGCTCGGCGTGACGCGCCGAAAATGAAACAGGAGCCGCTGAGAACAGGACACCCCACGAGCCCCGTCTGCGCTCAGCGCTCGGCAACCGACGGGCGGGGCTGACAGCGGCGGGCGTGGCTGCCACCGCCTTCCCGCCGCGAGCCGCCACCGCGAGCCGCCGTCAAGAGCCGACGCCATCCAGGAGTCAAAAAAACAAAGAAGAAGAACCGCGAAAGCAAACAAACAACAAAAACACCGAAAATCGCCTCCCCCGCAGAACAGGGAGGAAAAAATAAATAAAACGAGAAGGAAGTGAGAGAACGCAGGATGTTTGTCTTCTCGCTCTTCTCCAAAGTTTTATTTATTTATTTATTCCTCTGTTTCACAGGGAAAAGCAATGAATCACTTGGCTCATCCAGATTTGGTTACTGAGCTAAATCTCTTCTGGGCAGGTAGGGGGGCAGGAGGGTAGTGTAGAGGTTAGAGAACTGGGCAGGTAACCCACCAGCTGGAGGTTCAATGCCCAGGTAGGGTATGCCTTTGAGCAAGGTCCTTAACCTGAATTGCTTGATGTAAATTGTATAAACGGATACTGTGTTAAAATGGAGGCTGTGGAAGTCTCTCTGGATAAGAGGTTAGATGTTAAAATGGACCATGATTAATGTAATGGGCGGGCAGGTATAATTACTTACACATCAAGGTTAAATCAGATCACAGTCACATCCCCCATTAAAGGGGAGAGTGTCCGAATAATTAGAACGCAGTGCTCGATAAAACAATGACAAACAACTGTGTCTTTCATTTCCTTTTCCAGTTCTTTTCCTCCCTTCTTTTTCGTTTTCACCCTCTTATTTTTTCCCCCTTTTCTCCTTTCCGGTTTAGTCTTTTCCCGATTCTCCATCCCCCCCCCCCCCCCCCGGTTTCACTTTTTAATTTCGCGTTGGCGTGGGACGCACCGTCCGGCTCACAGCGGCCCCGTAGAACCGCCCCGTTCAGCGGGGGCCTGAATCCCGTCCCAGAGAGCGTCGGGCGCAAATTAGGAGCCCTTTCAGCCGGGGAGAAAGGCTTCCTGGACACGGTGATAAAAAGGCCTTTTCCTTCAGCTCTAAAGAGGAAATAAATGGAGTTGTTGTGAGAACACTGCCCCCCCCCCCCCCACAGTAGATCCTCCAGATGGGCCGAATAGACCAGAATAGACCAGGCCGAGGTGGGGTGGGGGGGGGGGGTCTTACAGACTGCCTCACTGACCTTTCTGACATAATCCACAAACCACTCATTAATATCTCATGTGTGTAAATGTGTGCCAATGTACTTTGACTATTCGGTTGATTAAAAACCTAAAAAAGTATCACCAGTCTGTTAAGCATGATTAGCATGATGCAGGTGAAGACCAGCCTATCGCAGGTACCCCGTTCCAAGACCAGTCTATGGCACATTAAAATCACAGGTGTGTGTTGACAGTGAGACTCTGGGTAATGATGCCCTCCCTGTCCAATTTGTTGAAATCAAGTGAACGTGTTTCTCTAATTGGGGGGGGATTCTCTCTCGGGTCCATAACCCAGGGGCGTCTGTCCTCTCTCTCTCCCTCTCTCTCTCTCTCTCCCTCTCTCCCTCTCTCTCTCTTTCTCTCCCTCCTGCTCCACGATAACCTCTCGGAGGGAGATCTCTGTTCACACCCAGGGAGGGATTATGGCTGATTCCAGCTGAGGGAACCGAGAGGCTTCATTAGTCTCCAAATGCCTTTGAGTGAGATTTAAGGCTCAGACACCATCCAGTGCTTTGTATCTGTGTTTGACATGAAGACTGGAGCCAGCCCCACTCATCCTGTGTAGCACAATAACACTGATATGAATGCTTGCACTATTATTGATAATCACAATAATATTCCTTCTACCATTCCTTCTACCATCCCCTGCCATGCATATTTACCTTGAAACCTTTGGGGTAAGGGATAGTTCACAAATCTGGCAAACCTGTTATCGTTAGCGATGCCGCTAATTAGCGTCTCTCGGAAGTGAACCGTCACAGACAAACTTTTCTGAGTTTGGGGTGGGGGGGGTGGGGCAGGTTGGGGGGGGTGCAGGGTGGGGGGCTGCTTCTGTAATCGCAAGGTGACCACACCTGCGCCTTATTCAGGTTTTAATTAGAGGCGCAGGATGTCGGTGGGAGTTTGGGTTTGCGACCTTCGCAGTCGCCGGTGGGGGGGTGGGATTGGAGTGGGGTGGTGGGTGGGGGGGTGGGGCGCTTGGTTGGAGGCTCAAACAGAGGCAAATTGTGCCAGACATGAAAAGACTAACTCCCGTTTGGAGGAAGAAAGAAGGCAATTAATGTGGGCCTTTGGTGAGCACAGCCACTCCCCCCCCACCCCCAATTCTCTGATAACACAAACTGTGAGAAAATGATGCCCCCCCCCCCCCCCAAACACCCCCTGGCAAAGTTTGGCAGTGAAGGGCTGACTTTTCAGCTGGAGCCACACAGGGCTTTCACTTCTCATATCTGTTGTGTGGGAAGAATTGAGGCTGTACAGATATGATCTGTTTTCTTTTTTTGGGGGGTTGTTAAAATTACTGCCCTGCTACCCGCAGCTGTCAGTGTTGGCAAAGACCCCCCCCCCCCCTCCTGACCCCCTCCCCCTCCCATACCCCCACCTCAAAACTGGGACCCTGGCAGCCTGGCCTGTCCGATCAAGTCAGTAACGATTTCTGGCCCCTGCTCAACATTCAAAACACTGCTCACAGCAATAACCCCACCCTTCCATCCCCCAACACAACCCCCCTACCCTCCCCCCCCGCCAATGTTTGGGGCAACAAACAGTGTTTTATTATGAAGGGTCGGGGGGTGGGGGCGGAGGGTTGGCGAGGGGGGGCGTGGGGGGTGGGGTATGGGCATAACCGATATTTTAATTGACAATCAGAAATTGTGTGGGTAATTCTGGCTGGTTGCGGGAGGCTGTGCCAGATTGAGATAAGTGGCTTTCAATCAGTTGTCATTCAGCATTAGGCGCACAAAGCCCGGCCCTGTGAGTGCCATCTTCTGGCTTCCTCCCGATGCCCGCCGCTGCCAGCTCGCTGGAGGTAGAGCCCTGCCAGCCCTGCCTCTGCCGCCAAAACGCCGCACAGACCCGCCGTATTGTGTCCCCCCCCCCCCGCCCCCGCCCCCGCCTCGCCCCCGTCCCGGCTCCCACCCCCCTGCCCCGGCGTTCGCCGTCCAGAGGCTCGACAAACACAAAAAAACGGTGGAGAAACCAGACTGAAGGAGGAAGCGCTACAAGCGGCTTCCTGGCCTCAGCATGGCGGCCTACTGCATGCAGTCCGCGCGTGTGGCGTATCGCGCTCGTTGTCAGAGTTGTTTAGAGTCAAACCCGGAGCAAAAACCGGGTTCGTTTTCACTTAATTGCTGGGTTTTTTTAGCGGTTTTAAACACGACGTGCGATGCGATTACCGTGACTGTGTGGACACAAGCTGGGGCCTAATCAGCGTAAATTGTGTTTAGTTCCATAAAGACGTATGAGGTGAAGTGTTCATGCTAACACCAGGGACCTGGTAATCCGCTAATGCTGTCTGATTGCGAGGTCCTCATAAGTCACATTCATCTGACGTGCTGTTCTACACCATTATGTTATTGCCAGCCCCAGACCTGCATCTGTACGAGCTGTGGAACACACATTCTCAGAGATGGCGATGAAGTAGGCCCCATTTCATCTGATCGGCATTACCATGCAGTACGCCCTCGTTCCCTAGTAACACAGTAGTGCCGTTAAATATAATATTCTTGTCCTTATGCTTCCTGCTGCCGGGTACTTTTCATCCAGTTCCTTGGGCTGTGCGAACGGTTCTCTGAGTTCTGTGCAGTCCGTAGTTTTGTTTATTCTGTTTATTCGTTCCGCCGTGGACATAATGGGGACTGCTGGCGCTGCCCGCTGTCACCATGTCCAGCAGTGTTCCCAACTTTCGCCAGTCACCCCCCACACCCCCGCCAGATCCTGCCAATTAGTATCACCCGACTTTCCCTCCAGTCTCTGTCACTCTGTCCCCCCCCCCCAAATAATAATCCAGCCCTGCTCGATGGGACTCTCCCTCTCACTGCCCGCCCCTACAGCGCCTCAGCTGAGAGGGAGAGTCCGATCGAGCAGGGCTGGATTATTATTTGGGGGGGGGGGGGGGGGGTCGTATCTCTCCAGCTGACAGGGACCCAGGGGCAGGAAGTGGAGAGAGAGGGGAAACAGCACCCCGTACGTCCTCCCGGAGAGAGAGAGAGAGCGAGAGAGAGAGAGGCGCTGGCTCTGCCCATGCTCACAAACACTCGGCTTGTTTAGCTTTCACCAGACTCATTTTAAACCCGTCCAGAACAACCCCCCCCCCACCCCCTGCCTGTCTCACAGCTCCACAAACACCCCCCCTCTCCTCCCTGTCTGACAGTTCCAGAAACCCCCACCCCCACAGCCCCAAAACCCACCCCCCTGGCTCGCTGTCCAGGTCCAGAACCAGCCCCCTCCCCCATCTCACAGCTCCACAAACCCCCCCCCCCCCCCCCACCACCAGTCCAACTGCTCCAGAAACCCCGCCCTGCCCATGCCTGTCCAGCAGCACCAATACTCAGCCCCTCCCTGCCCCCCCAAACTGTTATGAATCTGGACTCACAGACGTAGTTTCTGAGACACTGAGACTGGGGACAGGTCACTGTAAGGTAGTGTGAGCTTACGGAAGATGGGTGGGGACTTGGAGGTTGTCGCAGCAACGCCCTGCACATTTATTTATAAAGCAATTATTATTATCATAAGGTTTACAGCTGTGTTGTCCTCTTTAAACATGGCGGCGCCATTCCCACTCACGCAGGGCTCGGAATTCCTCCCGACCAAAAACGTTTCATTAGTTACTCATCAGCTCTGTGTGTAAATCGGCTTATGTCATTGGTCCCGGGATCACATGACCCTTACCCCGGATCACATGACCCTGTGCCGTGCCGCGTCCTGGTTGCTCTGGATTTCGCGCCCGTCCCGCGCAGTCCAGAGGGACGGATTCCCGGCGGTAAAAGCGGACGGCGGGTTTGCGCTCTGGGTGCTCGCGGGCCGCCAGCGCATCGTCCTGGCAACCCGAGCCGCGCGGCGCTGTTGCGTTCTGTAACCCAGCGGCCTCTCCGGTTCCCCCGGGCCCGGGACGGAGCCGCCGTCAGTCTGCCGAAGGTCCTGCGCGAGCCGCCGTCCCGCCACCGCGTCCCGCCGCCAAATTTCACTGGCCCCCACCCCGCTGGGGAGGGACGCTTCCAAGGGCTCCGTCCCGCCCACGCCCCCTCTTCCCCATCCCTGACCCCCACCCCCCACCCCCCACCCCCCCCCCCCCCTCGCCAATGGCGGTCTGACACAACGCTCTTTATATTAAAAATCTGGCAAACGGCTCGCATGCTAGCGATTTTATTCGCGAGTTTTCCTGGTACTGCCGAGGGAACGTTTCCTTTCAAAGCCTGCCAGAGAATCTGTGGCCCTTTTTTTTTTTTTTACCCCCCTCCCTCCCTCAGACCGCCCCCCCACCCCATCTGCAAATATGAGTGACAGTGCCTTTTCTGGGGCTCGGTAAACACCAGCGATCGCCTCTTTCAGTGCTAGCAATGGGGCTGCTAATTCATTTTCTGGGGGACAAAGGGAGTCGGCAGGGGGGGGCAGATAAAACTGTTTTTAATTACAGTAATGTCACTGTCCCTTCATGTGAGGGGGAGAATGTGGCCGAATGTTTACTGTGTCCACATGATTGCGTGTGTTCAGCGTATGCAAATCCGTGTGCTACGGCTTCTCTCTCTCTGGCCACTCTGAAAGATTTTTTATTTTTTTTTGCTTGGGGTGTCAATGTGCCCTTGATTGAAGCACTCCCTAAATGTACTCAGGGTTATGATTTCTTTTAAAAAGCAGTTGGGTGAAATTGATTTGTAGAGGGGACCGTTGTTAGAATTTAACTTGAGTGAGCGATTCAAAAACAGATGAGCTTGTAAAAAGAGTCACGCACACGTATTGGTAGGTACACTTTGGCGCTTGCCGAGCTGTGTTTGCAGAGAAAAAAAAAACAATGTTAAGGACAAATGTTGATTGAATCCAGGCCTTAGACCTGAAGCATGACCGCTGTCACTGTTCAACACAGCGGCACATTTCAGAGACAGACTCGGACTTGAAGGACCATTGTTACTGTTTTTTAAAAATCCAGCTCAACTCAAAGAGCATTTCAGAAACAGGACCTGAGACCTGGAGAGAACAATCGTTACTGCATCGCGCACAACTCAAAGACTAACTTGCCCAGACCCATTTATTCTTCTTTATGGGCTCTGTGCCTTGTCTTCCCATTTCCACTCTCATAATATTGAGCTCTATAAAAGCAAAGGCTTGGAAATAAAAACACTCGACAATATCAGTCCGGCTGGAGCCCTGTCGCGACCCCAGAAGCCTTAAACTCCCCGCAGCTCTCTGCCGCAAATGAAACGAAATGAGACTTCGTCCTCCATTATGAAGTTTGGCTGACTGCTTGTGGGCGAAAGGAATGGGGAAAGTTTCTCCCTCACAAAAAAACGAAAAAACAAAACTTCAAACGGAGAGCGGCCTCCTTTCGGCGACGGAAAAGAAAAAGAGAAAACGCGGAACGAAGATTTGCACGACGTGCGCTGATGTCGTCTGACACCGTTTCATGGATAACTTACGGCCGTCTGTCCAGATTGCCTGCAGCTTGCATTGCGTCAGTATGTTTTTGGGGATACGTGACTCCGAAAAACAGGAAGGAGCTATCGCCGACGGCTGCCCTCTCGACCCCGTTGTCAGCGAAGGAGGAAAGCGATGGCGGATCTCGCTGCGAAGGGGGCACCACGCTTTGTTTTTTAAACGGCCCCGGAGTACCGTATGTTAGCACATCAAAGGAAAACCCCCCCTCCCCCAATTCACACTCGGGACGTTCCGGAGAGGCCGCAGTCCAAAAACCCCAAGGGGTGCAGAGACATCCCACCCCCACCCCCCCACCCCCCCCCCCGGGCTGGAAGTTGTGTTTACGGGCCTCGTCGTCCCTGGCGAGGAGACGTCCCCCGTTCCCCAGGAGGATTATGGGTGAATTAGGAGGAGAAGATAAAACCCAGGATGGGGAATTTCTGAGGCTTTACTGTCTCTGCGTCTGATTAAAGTGAAATCTGACTTTCCCCCTGGCTTAGCAGGGGAGGCTCGGGGGTCAAAGGTGAAAGGGCAGAGGGGTCACTGTGGTGTCTGAGCCGCCCCCCCCCCCCAGATGCAGATCGGTCATCAGTGACACCTTCCTATTTGGTTCCAGGTACGCAGCCCGAGCGCTGTCTGGGGACGTATCAGAGCCTAATCCAAAAGGTGTACCTCTGCTTTAAAGAGCATGACGAACACGCTGCAGTGCTAGGCCTCCAGATCCATATTTATGGCACCGATCTGGAATCGCTTTTATCCGTGAGTGGGAACCAAACTGTAGACATTATGGGACACCGCAAGTGTCCTTGTAGGAGACTGAGCCATTGAGCTAGTCATTGTGCATAAATATTATTATGGATTATTGTGACAAATATCTTAAGTGCATAATGCCCATCCTTACTCAGAAATATGTCTGCTTTTACATTATTTATTTAGAACGTTGGAGGTTTCTGTTTTTGTTGAGGCACTGTACACTGTAGGAACGATGGACATAGAAGTATTCCACTTGAGAGTCAATGTCCAAGCCCTCTATTTTAAAGTAGACAGAGTTGTCAATGTGTGGAACTGTTTACCAGGTCATGTAGTAGAGAAAAGGGGGCTCCATTAAGCCTTGAAATCCAGGCTTAATGCAGTGCTGTGGACTCTCTAGTTTGTAGGTAAATGGTGAGCCTTGATGTGCTGAATGGCCTGTAGTTTGCATTTGGTATACCTGTTTTTACTTGTTCTGACTAATGAATATATTCAGTCAGGACTGAATTGATTAGTTGAATGTCTGTTTTAGTACTGGACTGGCACACAAAGCCTGCACCCACACTTCTCACAGTAATAATTTAGGGGTAGCCTTTCGTTTTGCTGAATCAGAGAGAGAGCGGACCTTTATTTAAAGTTCGGCCGATGTTTATTTTGCGTGCGACCCAACACGCCGTGGGGGAGAGGCGCCGGAGCTGGGGGGGGGGGCTTCCTCAGTCAATCGGGACGTTTGGCGATGGCCTGAGGTTGACAGACAGGGCATGCTGGGCGCTGATCTGGGGGATCGGAAGCAGCCCGTCGGATTTGGGGGGTGCCCGTCGTGACACGGCTGCATTAAGGAATTATAAGCGGGCCGAAGCCGCGGGAGGAGGGGGGCGCAGATATAGTTTTGCCTGCAGCCCCCTCCCCCCCTCCCCAATCCCTCCTCGGGACCCCTGAGGGAGCCCCTCCAGTTGTAAATCACGATCCGCCTAGGACCACCAAGCGGAAGTGAGTCCTCCCCCCCGCCATCCCGCCATCCCGCCATCCTGCCATCCCACCATCCCGCCATCCCGCCATCCTGCCATCCCGCCATCCCGCCATGCTGCACAAACAGCACCGCCCAAGCCCTCCTCTCCGCGCGGATATTTGCGCCGGACCACACCGGGGTTCTGAAACGTAGATTTACCCACTCAGTACGAACTTATCCGCGGTTCGACCGGACAGACTGGTCTTTAAAGTTTAAAATCACTGGTGGTCCTCAGACTAGGGCTGCACTGCCTGAAATGTACGAGGCAGTTATATATTGTGACAGACCATACTGACGTTATTTGAAAGTGAGCTGAAATAGAATTAACTGTTAAATTACAAGGTGGTTTCCTGCGAGATTTAGAGTCACGGATTGTCCATCGTTTTTTGTTTTGATGTGTCCGGTTTGCTTTTGTCCATTTTTTGACTACTGAGAAATGAAGGAGACCTGCTGCTGCAGATTTCTTGTTTGATTATGGCACGGCAGCACAGAATTGTGGGTAACCATAATAGGCTAGTAGCCGAGAGCAGCTAGTAGCCAAACTCACGCACTGTCTGTGATTGTAACACACACAGTAACTCACACACTGTGATGATAACACACACACACACACACACACACACACAAACACACACTGCATGACCTCCCAGGCTCAGCGATTACAGAAGCGACAGGTGCTCACAGGAACAGAGAGTAAACACTTTGGACAGCGTACAGCCAGCACCGTCTGCTTGTCCACGGGTATCAGTGCCGAGCAGGTGCTTCACAGATGTCCTGATGCTTCACAGATGTCCTGATATCTGAATCATTCCGATGGCTGCCAGTGCACACAGATGACTGCTCTCATGCTAACATTTAGTAAGAATGCTAATCTGCGCTGCCCAGTGCCTGTGTCTGTAAAGGGTTTTTTCTTCTCTTATTGCCCGTGGACACAATTATCTTTTCTGAACACCTACAGATTCACCTCTTCTCTGATTGGTGGTAGCTTTCTCCTGTAGTATTGTGCGTGACCTGCAGTGACCAAAATAGTCACTGGTTCTCCTGTAGTTCTGTGTTTGGCTTGTAGGTTTGAAATAGTCACTGGCTCTCCTGTAATACTGTGTGTGGCCAGTAGGGTATAAAATAGTCACTGGCTTTCCTGCGGGAATTTTGTGATACTTTTATTCAGGTGTGTATGTGTCACTGTACTTACATATGTGGCGGAATCTTCATGAACAGGTGAGAAAGACCCAGATGACTCTCTCACCTTCTCTCTCTCTCTCTCTCTCTCTCTCTGAGCTGAGTCTCCCAGCTGTCCTTGGGGTGAACAAATCAGAAATCCGGAGTGTGGAGATGGGGGTGAGGGGGGGCATTTTTGTCTGAGTGTTAATGGCGAAATAATGTGTCGCAGCTGTGTTTAATAAAAATGCAGCTGAGAAACAGTGATGATGATGATACATGAGGAGGAATTTCTGCCGATTTCCTGGAGAGAGAGAGAGAGAGAGAGAGAGAGAGAGAGAGAGAGAGTGAGGGAGTAAAAGAGCGAGGGAGAGGGTGAGAGAGAGGGAGGGAAGAAAGAGAGAGAGAGAGGGCGAGGGAGAGAGAGGGAGGGAGTGGGGGAGTGAGAGAGTAAGGGAAAGAGAGTGAGGGAGAAAAAGAGAGAGAGAGCACAATAGAGGGGAAGAGAGAGAGAGAGAGAGAGGGAGTTAGAGAGAGAGAGAGAGGGAGTTAGAGGGAGAGGGGCATAATCCCGGCTCAAGTGATTGAATGCTTCCTGTTTTCTGGCCTCTTTAGGTGGCCCAGCTTTCCGACATGCTTCCCTCTACTTCCAGAATTCCCAACAGCATTACCAAACACCCCCCCCCCCTTCCCGATTGTGTCCTGTCCCGCAGTGGGACCGCTGCTCTGATTGGCTGGGTCTGCTGCTGTTGCGGAGCGATTTTTAACGCTTGTCCACTCCGCTGGCGAACGCACAGCGCGCCTGTGTCCTTGTGCCGGGGTCAGGATTTACGGCTCTGCGGAAATCAAAGGCTGTTCTCGGAAGAAAAACGCAATCCTGGAGAAACTGCAGTTCTGACACACCACGCTTTATTTTCCCACCTGTCAGACTTCGGACGTCCCACTTCAGACTTTGAGCCCGCGCAGTTCCTGCCCCTGCGCAGGAGCCTCTGTGCCTCTAAGAGTCAAGCGCTAAGAGTCACGCGTGTTCGGGAACTGAGCACGTTTTCTGTTGCTCCTGCTGAGGCTTGGTTGGACATTACTGGGTTTGGGTCGATAGGATTTTGCCATTAGTTTACCCATGAGCTTACTGAGAATAACATCCCCTGCATGTTTCTGTTAGATCTGTGTCCTGTCAATTGGTCCTTATTAATTGGTTATTAAACCTTCGAAAAGTAAGTTTTTAAAAAAATGTTTTTTCTTCCTTCAAAATTTTAAGTCAGTTTTCTAGAACTCCGTTGCTTTCAGTTACCAGTGGTGATTATAAAGTCAGCATTCAAATTTTCAGTTGAGAACATTCTAATTACATAATTGTGATCTTACACCTTAACGTGTTAATTAATTCATCCTTAATTGGTCCCCTTGGTAATAATTTGTCCTCAGTTGGTCCTTGAGGACGACATACTTACATGAAGTATTCTCTTAAACATTCCCGTAAACCTGTTCTAATCCAAAACACTTTTACATTCAGACTCTGAATCCAAAACGAGCTCACTTTTACTCTGAAAGTCCCTCCCTTTCATGCCAGTAGTGAGTGTTTATCTCCAGGCGGGGTGCTAATTGCTTATTTCTTACTAAAATACACGTCTGAAATGCTACTTATTACGGTCGCTTAAAAGAGTCTTAAAACCGAGATAAAAAGCGAAATGGTACAGATAGAGGCTTTTGTGTTTGTGTGTTAAGGACAGTAGCGTTGTAATCCGCGCCGACGATGGACTCTGCCTGACCAGCACGCCTGGATTCTGCGCATCGCTGTTTGACGCTGTGCTTAAACACCAGGTGTGCTTTACAGATGCAGCTTTAGCGATCGGTAACTGCGCAGAAAATTCAAACCTCGCTGAGGCTTACTGCTGGGCGAAACTACAGTGTTTAACATCCAGGGGAGACGTAGCCGAACAATTTAAAAGAGTTATTTCTAATAAAACCTAAACTAGTATTCGGTCGCATTCCAAACACCGTGACTGAAGAGTCAATGTTTACAACAGGCCTGTTGAATCATCCAGTGAGACGCTTGCAAAATGCAGTGCCCAGTATTTGCCTTGCATAGAGAAAATCTTTCTAAAACCCTATTTATGTTTTGTGTGCAGCTTTTCAATATTATGGCAGTGTGTCGGTAACATTGGGAACCTGGAATTTACTGGCTTGTTTCTCAGTCTGATCAAAACATAAATTTGTGGGGCTAAGATGATCGTATTTTATTAACCCCTTGTGTTACAGTGTGAGTCTGGCCAGTGGTAGGCAGGTATTGTGACCATGTGACGGGGGAGAAGCGTGATGCTGGCCAGTGGTATGCAGGTATTGTGACCATGTGACAGGGGAGAAGCGTGAGGCTGGCCAGTGGTAGGCAGGTATTGTGACCATGTGACGGGGGGAGTGAGTGTGGGTCTGCAGATTGTAAGTAGAGCTGAATGAAGATGGCAGGACCTGTTTGAAATGCTGCGCCTGCCTGTTCATTAGTTCCTCTGGCTTGGGGGTGACAGCGCAGGAAGTTGTGGTTGCCATAGCTGGGGTTTCTGGGTCCAGATGTAGAGAGCTGTGAATTGACATGGCGGTGGCAGTGGGAGGGAGCAGGGGGGGGCAGGTTGGTGGGGGTGGCGGGGGGGGGGGGTTAGGCGTGTTGACAGATTTGATTTCTAAACTGAAAGGGGGACTTTTACTCCCCCTGTCGTCCTCTGTTCTCCCTCGGGGGAGAGGGTGGGTTTATTTTCGGTGTGTTAAACGCCCCGGACTTGGCTTCCCTCCCTCTGCCATTGTTGGTGTCACGGCGCAGTGGGGTGGTGGTGGGGGGTGGAATGGGGGGGGTGACTGTCCCGTGTGAATGATATGAATGTGAATGATGTTGTTAGCAGTTTCTAAAGGAGGAGGAATTATCTGGGCCTGGTTGTTTTGGAGCTCATTTTTGGAAGGTCAGGATGGCAGAGTTGGACCCCGGAGTGAATACGAGCCCCGGCCCGGTGGGGCTGAGGCTACGGGACGTGCGCGAACACGCCCCCCCCACCCCCACCCCACCCCCACCCCCCTCAGGTTGGCCCTACCCTTCAAACAGCGACTCTACCTCCCAACGCGAGCAGTACCCCGCCACTCCCAAATAAATCAAGCCCCCCCTTTGAAAAGCCACCCCTGAGTTTTCTCTAAATATATAACCCTGCCTGCCCCCCAGAAACCCAAAACTGTTAAAGTTTCACATCCAAGTTTCTAAGGAGAGAGAAAAGGGTAGGAGAGAAAAGAGCCTGGGGGGGGGGGGGGTGGTAGGGGGGCAGGGGGGCAGGGGGGCACACAAAGATGCGATTGAGGCCGGGGTCTGCACCTGCTTGGGCCAGACTCGGCTAGCCGGGCACGGGGGTGCAAAGATGGCACGGCCGCTTCTCTGAAGATCTGCCACGAAAGGTGGCATCAAGGAGCCCGGCCGGTCTGGCGACGCAAAAAAAAAGGACGGACCAAAAAAACCCGCTGCACGCGCCACAAAAAAAAAAAAACAGCCGTTCAAAGAAGGGGGGGCCGCCCGCCACCGCCGCCGCCGCAGCACCGCGGGCCCTGTGTGTGGGGCCTTTGTGCCGGCGGGACAAAGCGGGGGACTTGGCGGTATTAAAACGGCGGACGGACGGGGGCTGGGGCGGTGCCGAGCGGCGGGCGGGTCTGTGGGCGGCCGCGGCGGGCGGTCAGGTGGCGGTGGCCGCGGCGACGGCGGCGGCTTTTTCCCCCGTGCCCGGCGGACAATGGCGGATTGTTCCGGAAGCAGCCCGCCGCCGGCTTCCAGGGCCAGATTACCCTCACAAAGGCCCGGTTAATGATGTCTGTGTCACAGAGGACACCCGGGCCCCACAAAGGCCCCGTTTAGAATGTGATGACATGCGGGGAACACTGAGAGAGCTGTGGCTGTCACCTCCATCCTCTGCTGCGCACACACACACACACACACACACACACACTCTCGCACTCACACACACACACACACTCAGACACACACACACTCTCACTCACACACACACACACACACTCTCGCACTCACACACACACACTCACTCAGACACACACACACTCTCACTCACACACACACACACACTCACTCAGACACACACACACACACACACATACACTCTCACACACTCACACACACACACACACACACTCACTCAGACACACACACACTCAGACACACACATATACTCTCACACACTCACACACACTCTCGCACTCACACACACACACTCACTCAGACACACACACACTCTCACTTACACACACACACACACACACACTCTCACTCACACACACACACACTCACTCAGACACACACACACTCTCACTCACACACACACACACACACTCACTCAGACACACACACACACACTCTCACACACTCACACACACTCTCACTCACACACACACACACACTCACTCAGACACACACACACTCAGACACACACACATATACTCTCACACACTCACACACACTCTCACTCAGACACACACACACTCACTCAGACACACACACACTCTCCCTCACACACACACACACACTCACTCAGACACACACACTGTCACACACTCCCGCACACACACACACTCACACACACAGACACACATACACACACACACACACTCTCACTCAGACATACACACACTCTTTCACTCTCTCTTGCACACAGACACACACACACACACTCACATATACACTCTCTCTCTTACACACTCTCTCACACACACACACGATGGAATCACACTCAAGAAATATCAGGGTACCAACCAAAATCTGATTTTTCATATATTGAGAATAGAAATGGCTCCGTATGATGTGAAATGTTGTTGCAGTAGAAAGTTAGCAGGTGTTACAGATTCGGGTACAGCTTTGAATGCTAATCAGTCTGTAAAATCTATATAAAAAGGCTTTTTTTTCCCAAAAGTCAGCCTGCTTCGCCTTTTTTAGATTTGGATATGCATGTTTTTTCAGTCTGAATGGTTTTTATTGCTCGATATTCAAAATATCCTGCTAGCTACCTCTGAGGCATGGCCAACACAAGCACAAGGAGGGAATTGTTTGTTAAGAACGACACAATAAATTCTCTAGCAGTCCTAACAGTGTCAGCGACGAGCACACCGGTACTTATTAGTGACTTCTTAAAGCCTTCCAACCCTGGGCGGCCCAGTTTTAAAAACAGCACTCACTCGCATCCACTTCCTGTAAGAGAGAATCTGGCTCCGTCCCCTGAGCTTGGTGAACCACAGAGGCACAGATTTTTAACGTTTGAAAAGCGAAAACACTCTAGAATAGTAGTGCTGAAACTGCTGTGTGTTTGCAAAGCGCAGATGAGTGATGTGTTATTTGGTTTTTCCATCATTTCAGCCACACAGGATCTTATATAAAACAAAATCATTTTTAACTTTCTGAAGAAATGCCGGGGCCTTGGACCTGCAAACAGAGCTGAAGGCAGGACAAGCTCTCCATTCACTGGACAGAAGTGGCTATTTACAAAATCGACTACCTGTTATGTAGCGCTTAGATAACAAACGGTAACAGTTAGGGTGATATTTAAGCAAGGCTGTGCTGTATCCTGAATACAGTCATGGCTACATGGTTGTTGTTAGGCACAATGCAAAGTTGAGTATTCAGTGTATTCACCATACAGCATGACCTTGAGTGCCGTATTGGTTTTATAAAACAGTTACAACATTTATAAACAATTTATTGATGATACAATATAATTTATTTAGTAATATTATGATAGTAATGGTTTGTGTGCAGAGTAGCTACTGCTTACAAACAGGTTGTCTGATTAACCGTTACTCAATCAGATAACTGTAGAATGCAGTCTCGGCCAATCAGCATCCAGCATTGAAGCAGCCCATTTTATATTGATAGATTCTTCAGATACTGCAGATACAGCAGCGTGTTGGCAGGCAGAGAGCATGAAGCCCAGAGTAGGATCATATCCACACTGACCGCAGCAGAGCATTCTGGGAGATGTTGTTTCATGTGCTCCTTCTCTGTCATCGGCCTCTGAGACCGGAGCCCTGACTCATTTCCACAGTTCGTGTGGATTTCATATAAAATTTCAACGTGCCAGCAGTTCCTAATTTGTGCTTATGAAGGATGTGGAATAGTCTGGTCCAAACCTGGTCTCCCACAACACAGGGACATTACCTCATCCCCAAATGTGTGGGGGGGAAGAAGAACGTGCTTCCACAATGCTCTTCCTAGTGACATCACTGCACAATCATCATATGGTGTACAGTAAGTCACGTTTGCTAATAGCTGTAGATGTTAATTCATAACAGTCCATTCCAGTGGTCTGCTGGCAGACTGTAGTGTAGAGCAGAAATGACAGCAGACGGCTATTAAGTGAGGTCAGTAAAATACATCTACGTTTAAAGACTTCTTTTTTGGAGACGAAATTAGAGGTGAATTTAACAAGCTGAAACGCCACTCGCCCGCCCACCAGACCCCAGCCGAGCCCAGCCCATGTTCCTCAGCACCACAAGCACCAGTTTCTGACATTATTCTTGATTTTTGGGAGCTGGGGTGGGGGGCGGGGCGGCGTAGAGAGCCTTTTTTTTTTTAAGCCATATAAAATTCATTTCACAGTTTTGGGAACAAATCTCTCGTCTGTCAGTTCAGCCCTCAGTCGGATTGCACTTGCTTCAGAGCAGATAAGGCGCAAACATTTTTTTTGAAAAGTGGCAGTTGGTCCTGAGGTGCAGAGGACGAGCGCAGTCGACAGAAGAAGCTCTCCGAGCAGCCCGATCTGAGGCTCCGTTTCTGGGGGCTTTTTCTTTTTTCCAGTAACGAGATCGGTTCTCCAGTCCATGTTTTCCGAATGAGAAACGTTTACAGAATCAGCAGTAGCCTCGCCTTGGAGACCTCACACAGTCATTCCTAACCTCATCCAGGGGCTGGAATGTATCAACAACACTTAACATTCACTGAGGCAATTTCATCCAAAGACATTCATTCCATTAATATTACAAACAGAAATATGGGCATTTGAATTTTTTTTTTTTTCAATTCAACTGGTTTAGCAAACATGTTTTACATTTTATATATGAGCATATAAATATTTTAAAATATTTGTAATATATTATTTATAACCTATTTATTATGGTTTCATTCTGTGCCAGTGAAGATTAAGTATTCTATGTGAACAGCCGTACATGCATTTCAGTAGGACATTATGGATTACACACAGGGTAAACTTTTTTCTGTTTGGGTTGACCCATTCACACCAATGTCAAAAAATAGTTTTTACCCATATGAAAGGGGTATTTGTTATCATCTCTCTGTCCTGCAGCACATCCCACCTGTTTCAGTATAACGGGTTTGATGGAGACACTGAAATAATAACATTAAATGGGAGCGTGTCTAATTTACTGCTAAATATTAGTTGTCAATCAAACAATTTTACCTGTCACGGTAAAGCCAATGCATTTTCCTAACATTCGTGCCTTAAACAATATTTAAATTATTATTACTACAAAACCTTGGATGTTATCAGTTCCCCAGATTCAGCGACCTTGTTTAATTGAGTTCTCATTGTTAGCGTGGTTGTATTTTCCAGTGGTAAATATGCAAACAGATTGTTGTCATAACAACACGTTTCACAGTTCCAAGGCTAATTGCGGGCGCTATGTAGGTCGAGTTCAAACCAGCTGTGCTCGCGCACACGTGTGCAGAACCGAGCCTGATTTACCCGCAGCAGCACACGTGTGCAGAATCGAGCCTGATTTACCCGCAGCAGCACACGTGTGCAGAACCGAGCCTGATTTATCCGCAGCAGCACACGTGTGCAGAACCGAGCCTGATTTACCCGCAGCAGCACACGTTTGCGGGTCACGTGTGTTCGCCACGAATCGCACTTAACATTTGCATATGCAGATTCACTCCCCCACATTGCCCCCCCTGTGCATTGTGGGTACTGTACAGTGCGCTGGTTTTTCTGCTGGCACGTATCTGTGGGAATTTCTGCGCGCTCGGGCAGAAACGACACTCGGCTGCTGCGGTGTGCCAGAGCGGTGCGCTGTGGTCTAAATGCCTCCGGGGGCTTTGTGCAGCCGTGGCTGCTAGCTGCGCATGGGACGGGTGCGTTTCCTGACACTGCATACATTACCGCCAGAGCACCAGGCCTGCTGCCAGACCTCCCACTGGGGCGACACCGAGCTGGCCACCGAAGCCAGGCTGGCATCTCGCACGCACGCACACACATACACACACACACACACACGCACCTCAGCTTCTGAGCATGCGAGACTGGACAGGTGGCCATTTTGGGGATTCCGGAACAACCTGGGGAGGGGGAGGGTCAAGGTTGACCCAAAAAAGAATAAAAGGTGATTGGAAATTATGAAATTCTCTCATCCTCGTTATGGTGCTGCTAGGTTTCAGGCCTACGTAGGTGAGTTACGAATAAACATGAATCCACATGCGATCGTCACTCACTGGCTTTTGGATCTTAATGCGTTGCCACACTCCCCAGTGCACCAGCCCCAAGCCAATGTAATGTGATTTTAGAGTCAATATTATCTGTTAATAATGCACTCATATGCCAAGGGCCTAATATGCCGCTCTTGTAACTGCAATAATTATCAATGAGGAGGCTGTATGGGGAGACCGAACAGGCAGAGAGAAATGTGTTTCAGTCTGGCTGCTCAGTGTAAAATGGCTCTGTGGGTCATTTATACCAGCATGTCTAGACCTCTGCTATCTCTGTGTAGAGATCTAGGCCGCTTGAATCTAGTGATTCTCTGTGATTCTACAGCTTCATTAAAGCCCTCACTGTAGACGGCCACATTTTCCAAACCCGAAGTTGAGACCCGAAGGCGAAATGTAAACTGTCGCTCCCGTGTGCGATACCTGTGCTGGGTAATCGCCTATCAGCCCTGCTGCAGGTACAGGAGGGATTAGCTCCAGCTGAGCCGTCCAGCGAGCTGGTGGAGCTCTACCTGATCCTCCATTACGGCTCTAGCCTCAGCAGTGGCTAAAAACAGCCCAGCGGGGCAGCTGCAGCGGGGTCACCACAGCACCGGCTTCGCTCATTATTACAGCGCCTGGAAGTGTGTTTACTTACACAGGGGCCGTGTCCCAAACCGTTTGCTTATTTAATGCGCTGTCCAACAGCTGGCAGGCTCACAGACACATTTACTGACGGGATTACGGACACAATCCTGACAGACTCACAGACACTTTTTCTGACAGATTCACAAACATGCTACTGACAGACACATTACTGACAGACTGACAGACACATTACTGACAGACTCTCAGACGCATTTACTGACAGACTCACAGACACATTTACTGACAGACTCACAGACACGCAGATGCATTTACTGACAGACTCCCAGACGCATTTACTGACAGACTCTCAGACACATTTACTGACAGACTCACAGACACGCAGATGCATTTACTGACAGACTCTCAGACGCATTTACTGACAGACTCACAGACACATTTACTGGCATAACTGCATCCTCGCTCTGTGGCAGGGGAGGTGAGTGGGAGGACAGGCTAAAACCACAATCCTAGAACAAACCTGCATATCAGATGTGTGGCAGATCTGTGGCTTTCCCGTGAAATCAAATAGGGTTTAGTCGTGGGTTTTGTGGTTTGGCAGGAAGTGGCCATTTCTGTGGTGCCAATAACACAGGAAGCCATATCAGCAGCCCCACAGGGTTTAAGCCACTGAGAGTCAGGTCAGACTGATTGTGAGGTAACTGTAACTTGTTTCATGTGTTTACTGTGGTCTGTGAGCGAAGATGCGATTCGCAAAGGCATTGCTTGCTAGAGTAGGAGCTGCCAAAATCAAGAGTGCAAGGGTATCTTTTTTTACACTAGAATGGGAGTTTGACCTATTTTGTAAAATCATCGTCATCAATATATGTAACCCTCAGACTAACGGGTTGGCCGAGCTCGCTGACACTCCCCGCCTGTCGCTCCGCTCTGCAGGGGGCATAAATACACACGCGCACAGGAAAGCCACGTCTTGCCCCCTCCTCTTTACGGCTTCCTGTATGAAACCCATCCCGTCGTGAGCCAAACATGACACTTTTCGGGCCTGGCCTTTACGGGGGGGGGGGGGGGGGGGGTGTAAATCTCTCCCCGCGGGATAAACAGACCGGGGGCCGAGGCTCAGGGCTGGCGCGGCGTGTGAATGGGTTAACTGTGCTGCGATACGGCGGTGCGAGGATAAATCAGAGCTTTCACTTTTAAACGGGGGGGGGGGGGGGGCTCAATGGAAGCTTTATGGCCACGGATCATTTCCCGTGAGATACTGTACGTACACACACACACACGCTCATACGCACGCATACATACACACGCACATGCTCACTCATACACACACACTCACACAAACACACACACACACACACGCACATGCTCACTCATACACACACACTCATACAAACACACACACACACACACACGCATACATACACACGCACATGCTCACTCATACACACACACATACACACGTACATACATGCACAAACACCCACACACATGTACACTCACACATACACACACACACATATACACATGCAAACACATACACACACACGTACACACACATAACCACACATGCACACACATATACACACACGCACATGCACATACACACACACACACGCACACACACACGCAAATGCACATACACACACGCAGCCCATGCTGACGAGACACAGGCTGAGCTAGTAAACTTATCACAATAGCAAGGGCACAGGGGCTTTACTGTCTTTGGCCTATTAAAACTCTGTTGGGACATGGATTGAGTGTGTGTGTGTGTGTGTGTGTGTGTGTGTGCATGCTTGTGCTGCATGTATGAGCACGTGTAAGTGTCTGTTCGTATGTATGCCCGTATTATGTGCATTTGTGTTTGTTTGTGTTTGTGTGGTTTACAGTTTTATAGAAAATCTGGCCCTGTGGCCCTGTGGAATTCTGCAGATTAGTTCCACGTTATAAAGCTCATTTCTGGAGGGGATGCTCGGTGACTTATGGTCTTGTCTTCAGAACGGGTCTCCTTTTGTTGTCTCCGCATCTGTTTGTTTTAATAGATCATCTTGCTGTCCCGTCCGGCACTTACAGTGTGACTGAGAGAGCAGAGCAGGATTTTGGGGTGTATTTCATGTCTTCTATTTAGACATTTCCACTGAGCAGCAGCTCAGCCGTGTCTGTGGGAAGGGGGAGATCTTTGTTTGTGGGCTGGAGTGAAGAATTCCACGTGTCTCGAGTTTGTAATGCCCGCCGGATATCCGCGGAGTTGACGGTTTTTAAAACTGCAGAGCCTCCTCTGGATAGCTTCATCAGCATTATTGTCTCAGAGAGCGAAATAATTTCGGGGGTAAAAAAAAAAAAAAAAAAAAAAGACAGACATGGCTTTCCGCGAGTCTCGCCTCCCGTTACGCACGCGCCAGACTGCCCGAAACCATGCCCTGCCGCTACGGTAACCAACAACAAGCCCGCCTCTCGCGCACAGCCGGTTTCAAACGGGAGGTCTGAGTCTTGAGTCGGCGGCGCTCACGGCGCCGACTGTCGGAGCTCCGAAAAACGAGACGTGAGTGAAGCGCCTTGATCTCGCGGCCGCCACGGGCTCGACACGGCGCGGCGTTGTCAGGTGAAGGGGGAAGAACGGCGGAAAGGGCGCTAATGATGTACAGGCTCAGAGCAGACGGATGCCGAACTCCCCGCACCCCCTCCATTAATAATGCATCCCCCCCTCCACTTTCTCATTTCTGCGCGCTGCCAGAGAGGACGCGAGAGACGGACTACGCCTCCTAAATCTTTTATTGCGGCTGCCTCACTCGGCAGAGAGAGAGAGAGAGAGGGAGAGAGACGTGCCGTATCCCAGTCAGAGCTGTGCATCGCGCGCTCTCTTTGTTCGCCGCACAATATCTGCGCACGTGATCCCGCATGATGCCTGCCCCCGCTGCTCAGCCGTTCCGCATCTGTGAAATCAAAAGGAATATATGACGGCTGAAAATGGGATAAATGTCTCTTTTTTAAAACTTCTTTTTGTGTTGTTATTGTGTGCTGAAGCTGCTTGAGTCTTCATAAACTCCCTTTGAAACTCATTGTCATTACTCAAGTCCTTGCATATATGCAGTTAAACATATTTATTTACCTTGTCCAAGCTTATTTTCCATTAGTGTGAATTTATGCGACTTCATTTTTGTTTTGGCCTAATGCAAGCTTGCAGTGTGGCAATGAGACCAGCAAATGTGTTCTTGAAAGATTTTCCGTCTGACACATCAGGCTCAGAAACTCTCTAAAGGAGGCGACAATAGCTCATTACATTACAATTATCAAGGAGCACATATCCAAACGAGCGTGAAATTAATCTTTAGCGGAAACATTCAATTAAACCATTGAGTCAAACCAGTAAGGCAAATAAAGCACTCTATGCCTGGCTGTGTTCCAGATCACACGCGGCTTAACTCGATTTGTAAATTACCAGTAACTCTGGGGTTTTTTGTCCCTTTTTTCTTCCCGTACTGGAGTTGACCGTTATGCCTCTGGGGGTCACCGCTGTGCCCTCTGCCCCCGCCCATGAGCCCGTGACCATCCACACAGTGCTACAGGGAGCTAGCGCCAGTTTGAGGAGAGCCCCACCTCTCCCTTATGACCACTGCATGCATACAGGCATGTAATGTCCTGATGGCCACTGCACAGAGCCAAATCACACAAAAAAGTCTTTGTCCCAAACATTATGTAGCTCAATGTATATACTGTGTGGATAGGGAAAGTGAATCTTATAATGTTACTACTAAAGCCACTAAACAAGCCAAGGACAGAATGTGGCCTTTTATCACTGACACCAGTGCAGTTTTCCCAGTGGCTTTACTGAGTGACAGTGATAAATGTCTTTAAAAATGATGAATTATTTAACATATGCCACAGAAAGTCTTAACCTGTGGATATGAATAATAAAACACTGTTTCTTTAAGAACACAGAACACCACTAAAATTCTTTCTAAAATTAAAATTCTTCTGAAGATTTTACACAGTTTGTTTAATTATAATTTAAGTGTAAGCATTCTCTCACACTTAAATGCATAAGCATTTAAAAACATTTTAATTCAGATGAACAATATGACCAATCAAATGTACATAATTTATGAACAAGCCTCAAATCCAGCAGCACAAATTACACAGGGAAAAACAAAGTTTGCTGTTCAGAATTTTGTGAGACCAAAATAAACTAAAATGTAAATCATGATATAGGGGGCTCCTCTGTAACTCCTATATGCTGTGATTTGTATTAGGGGCAAATTATCGGTGGTAAACACAAATGTGAGCCACATGTCGTTGGTTTAAATCCTTGGTGGGTCACTGTTGTTGTGTGCTTAAGAAAGGCACTTAACCTGCACTGCTTCTGCTCATATCCACCCGTGTAAATGGATACGTTATTAAAAAATAATAATAATGAGGGGGGAAAAAAAGAATTCTAAAAAATTTTGTGTGGGTAAGAGCGTCTGCTACACTCCAGTACTGTGACGTTATGTACATAGACGGCTGTAGGAAAGGTGTTGATGTGTTAAACGACTGGGGGTTTATTCGCCCTCTGTTTTACCCGGGAAAGTTCTAGAATGAGCACGCGGTACGAAACGGACGGGCCTTCCTTTCAGACCAGCAAAATCGGCCGCTTTAAGCGCAGTGAAAACACTCGAGCTTTAAACAGAAGTTCGCACGGACATTACCATAACCATTAAATCTGCGGTCGGAAACTGTCGGACAATTACCGTAGTCATTAAACCCGTGGGTCACAGTCGGTGGGATTCTTCTTTCCCACTTGATTGTGCAATAATGTAAACATTTGGATGCTTCTTTACAAATAATTACTGAAATTCAAGATACACAAACAAACCTACATACACACCATAATAAAAGTGATTGGCAGTAACACAGAGAGTCTGAGTTCTTAAGTTTTGCGAGATGTGTGTGAGATCTCTGTGTGTGCAAGATCTAGCCAGCAAAGCCCCACAAAGTTGAGTGAGGTTTTCTCTTATCTTCCAGGTTCAGAAGTGCACAGTTATGTGGACATCCAGGGCCTCGCAATTTAAATACTTTACCCAGAGAATCACCCCAGATTACTGTGTGGGCCAAGGTCTGCATTAAGCAGTTGCAGTCAGACAGGCCGACTCCGAGCGCTCCACGGACAATTACAGCGCGGTCTCCATTTTGTGGAAAACTTCAATAAAGGATAACCACTCAATTAATGTAGTATTAAATTTCAAGCTTTTGCGGAGAGCTTTTCCATGCCGTGTTGCACATATTACTGAAGCCCGCATCACCACAAGCAATTAAGTTCCATCTCAGTGTACATTTCTCCCCTTATTACAAAGTAGCTCCGCTGGGATCCGTCCCAAGACCTTCCCGCTGTTTGTTGTTGCAAACTTGAAGTCAGCGCGCATCTAAACCTCTGAGGTCCCTGAACTCAGTAACCCACAAATACAACAAAAACAAGATCTTTGCTTCGATCCCTTGGAAATGTGATATTGATAACGTTTTTTAGACTTTATTCATCTTTAGAGATCTGCTGCCATCTGGTGGCTGGCAGATATACTGTAAATGAACTGGCAAACATAACCATAGAGGTGTGTGCTTTCCAAAACCAAGCAAGGCAGAATTCTGTGTAGAAGAGTGGTTTGGAATTACGAAATTCCTCCCAGGCGACGAGGGAGTGTTTGCCACATAGTGTACAGGAAATTTATCAGCGCATGCAGAACAAATGGTGACTGCGCATTTAAACTAGTGTTCCATTAAAATGGTCCTCACCCAATTCAGTGTGTCAAGACAACCAGGGAGAGTAGAACTCCAGCCCTGAGTGCACACAGCCCTCCGCGTCCAATGTAAATAAAGACACTGAGGGACATGGCGTACTGAGGGACGAGGCTCACAGCGGCCGCTGTACGGCAGGAAGTGTGTTTATCTGAGGGAGAGGCAGACGCTGGGGTGGGGGGCCGACGTTGGGGTGGGGGGCAGACGCTAGGGCGGAGCCCCTCTCTCTGGCGCACGCAGTGCTGCAGCACATACATGCCCAATCACTCGGCCACGCCCACGACGCTACGCTGCGAATCACGTGACGCTGTTATCATCAGGATGCAGCGTGCAGGCAGTGTGAGGTCACTTCACCAGCAGCTCAACCAATCAACAGCCTGCTTTTATTACTGCGGGAGACCTGCGCACCGTGCAGGTGTAGCGTCCTGTGTGCCGGTGTGGGGGTACTGGGGTTCTGTGTGCAGGTGTGGCGTATTGTGTACAGGTATGGGGGTGCTTTGTGCAGGTGTGGGGTACTGTGTGCAGGTGTACATACTTGAAAAGCATAGTCTGCGACTGCAAAATATTTTTTCATGAAAATATTTTTATTTCTTTTTTTGAGCACATATTAACAGGACTTTCCCATGAAAACGCTTTCCCTGACTCGGCAACAGTGCGGACTGAGTGACAGCTGAAACCATTCCTCACTGTGGCTCACACACACAGAAACCTCCAGCAGCAGTCTGCTTAGTGCACTTTGGATGATGTAGTCATACTACTGCACTGAGTGCTGCACGGCCCTGTGACTGACACAGGACCCCAGAACTACAACCCCGCCTCCTTTACTCAGTGACTGACACAGGACCCCAGAACTTCAACCCCGCCTCCTTTACTCAGTGACTGACACAGGACCCCAGAACTACAACTCCGCCTCCTTTACCCACTGCTGCAGGCTGAGTATGCCAGTGAATATCAGAACTCTGGGAGGGGAATTTCCTTGCATATAAATCAGACAGCGAAACCTCCTCCGATCCTCTCCTCCTGAAAAGAGTAGCACGCTTCACAAGCTGTGCACCTGAAAACAACAAGTAGGACCATACAAACCCCCCCTCCATCCCCACCCCCGCCCTCCCCCCCAGTCCCCACCCCCACCCATCCTCCCTTGAAAATACCAGGAACAAATAAATATGTCAGCATGGTGATGGAATCTTTGAAGTGTTTGAAAGAAATTAAAATCGAGTAATAACATGAAAGGTGAAAAAGGGGCTGGGTTTTTTTTTTTTTGGCAGTGGGGGGGTTCAAGTCCTCTCAGGATGCCAGGATCCCCGGGCGCAGGAAGTCCGTGCCGTAGCGGCGCGTGATGGGGGCGTGGCCACGGGGCGGCTGGGCGTGGCACTTCTTCCCCTTGGCGTCCCTCTCCGAGCGGCCGGGCTGGGGGGCGGGGACAGGCCCGTGGGGCGCCCGGGTGTGGGCGTGGCCCGGGGCGGGGGGCGGAGTCCCGTTGGGGTCCGGCGGGTGCGCTCGCAGGAGCCTCACGCTCTTTTTGGGGATGCGGAAGCTGCCCCAGTTCTTGCCGTGGCCCCCCCCGGCCGCCGGGCTGGAGGGGGGCGCGGTGCCCGTGCTGGAGGGGGGCGAGGTGGCCGGGCTGGGGGGGGGCACGGGGCTGTTCGGGCCGCACCCCACCCTCCTCAGGGAGCCGTTGCACCTGGGCAGCCTCTCCAGGGACACGCAGGGGTTCAGGTTCCTCGCCCCGGGGGCCAGCAGGGCCCCGATGACGGCCTTCTTATCTGGCAGCTTATTGGCCGGCGCCTCGGCCGTATTGGGCCGGGGTTTGGCCTTGGGCGGGGCCCTCTCCCTGAGACCGTCCCGCCTCTCCTCGCCCCGGGGGCCGCCCCTCCTCCTCAGGCACTCCGGCCCCGCCCTGGTCACAGGCCCCTCCCCCGCCTTAGGCCCCGCCTCCCTGTGAATGGCGGGTTTCTGCGGGGTCGGCGTCGTCTTCCTGCCCTCCAGTCTGCAGCTGGCGGGGGTTCTGGCGTTGGCGTTGGCGACGGCGGCGTGGGGGGGTTTCGGCGGCTCGCTCCGGGCCCCCCCCTTCCTCCACTCCCGCCTGTGTGAAGGCCGGTCCGCCTGCGGGCGTTTGGGCTTGGACACCAGGGAGGAGACCCAGCTGAAGAAGAGCGCGTCCTCCAGGCAGGCCGAAGAGGACACTCCTGAGAAGAGAGGAGGAGAGGAGAGGAGAAGAGAGGAAAGGGTGATGAGAAGAATGGAGAGGAGAGGAGAAGAGAGGAAAGGGTGATGAGATTCTGCATCTCCAGCACACTCTTCACACGCTGCATAATGTCCAGATCAGTGGTAACCAGCCCTGTTCCTGGAGATCTACCATCCCGTAGGTTTTCATTTTAACCCTAATTTGGAACATCTGATTCTACGAGTTAGCAGCTCAACAAGATCTCTAGTTGTTGAATGAGGAGGTGTGCTTTGTTAGGGCTAGAGTTAGGGCCCAACGACTCCAGACTGCGCCCCCTACAGGCCAGTGGTGGCGAGGCGCTGCCGGACGCAGGTTTTGGCGCTCAGACTCACCGGACAGCCGTTCCTCCTCCAGGAGCCGGATGTGGTGGTGGAAGATCTGCTCGTGCACCCGGCACATGGACCGCTTGATCTTCTCCCGCCTCGTCACCATGTAGGTCAGGTTCCGCACCTGGGGGGAGAAAACAAAATGGCCGATCGCATCAGGGAAGCTTCCACATAGACATGTAAAACCGCGATGTGATTCACAACGTAGGAAAGCACAAGGCGCCTCTTCTGTGGCTTAGGGGTGAAAGTACTATACTTCACTTATATTCAGTTGGTGGTTTGGAGTTGAAGGCTTTGATTCACAGTCAGGGACATACGCCAAACGAGCATGCTCAGAAACGGTGAAAACTCCACCTTCCATGTCATTAATTCACAGGGTCACAAAGTTCTTTAACCCATTTCCTCCAACTGTCACATTGTCCCCCAAAAGAAAAAGGCCAGCCATAAAAAACCCCACAAATGATGATGTAATAATACAATCGTGTGATGCACAAGGGCATTCCAACACAGACTCCGTTACCAGGGCTACCAAAGGGTCACTGTGGAGACCAGAGGTGGTTTCAGTTCCACTTGTAGGTCAGTCATTTCACAGTACGAACTGCAACTGAACTCATGAACTGAAACCAGAACTGACCCCAACCCTGGAGGAGGCCGAATGCGTTTCATTTTTGGTGTGGGGGTGTAGGGGGGCAGTCTTACCCTCTCCAGGTCCTGCCGGAGGTGTGTGAAAAGCTTGAGCCTGCGAAGCAGGACGTCCTGCTCGCGCTTGGCCAGGTCGTCCTCCTCGTCCTTCCGGGGGGTGAGCAGGGGCCGGTTGAAGTTGGCCCTCCTCTTCAGCTTCCAGTACTGGAACAGGAAGTCCACAGTCTCCTCGGGGAGCTGCAGCTGGCGCGACACCTCGCCCACGGGCACCAGCGTGAAGAACTCATCATTCAGCTGCTGCAGCTTCAGCTTGCGCTGGCTGAGCTCTGGCGCCTCCTGCAGGCCGACGCCGGGTACTGCGGGCGGGGGCGCGGGCGGGGCCAGGGAGCGCCGCGGCGAGCCGTCCTGGGACGCCGCGGCCCTGTCGCCACCCCGCGTCCTCCTCCTCCTCCCCTCCTCCTCCTCCTCTTCCTCCTCCTCCTCCTCCTCCTGGCCAGGCTTTGCTCCGCCGTCTGCGCAGCGCGAGTGTTTGGGGCAGAAGGACTTGAACTTGACCTCGTCCGTCTCGGTGAGGATGGTGTTCATCTCCAGGTTGCGCTGGAGTGCGCAGGTGACGTGGAATGCCGTCCGGCAGTTCTTGGCTGAGCACTGCGGGGAGGCATAGTTTGGGAAGATGACGGGAATCGCACTCTTGGACCGTACATGCATGCAGGCTGTAATGTAATGTTCTAATGTACTGTACCTGGATGCAGGCTCTAATGTAATGTAATGTACTGTACCTGGATGCAGGCTGTAATGTAATGTAATGTACTGTACCTGGATGCAGGCTCCAGTCTTCTCTTTACACAAGCAGCACAGCAGGGCCCAGCGGTTGCTGGGGATGCGAGAAATGTTCATTATGGGCTCCATCTTCTCTGGGTTTCCAATGCTCACCTGTACCAGAGAGATCAGCCTTTAGAGCTCACCTACACCAGTCACATACAGAGAGATCAGCCTTTAGAGCTCACCTAAACCAGTCACATACAGAGAGATCAGCCTTTAGAGCTCACCTATACCAGTCATATACAAAGAGATCAGCCTTTAGAGCTCACCTACACCAGTCACATACAGAGAGATCAGCCTTTAGAGCTCACCTACACCAGTCACATACAGAGAGATCAGTGAGTGTGTGTGTGTGAGCGTGCGTGCATGGGTGTGTGTGTTTCAGTGAGTGTGTGTGTGTGAGCGTGTGTGCATGGGTGTGTGTGTGTGTGTTTCAGTGAGTGTGTGTGTGTGTGAGCGTGTGTGCATGGGTGTGTGTGTGTGTGTGTGTTTCAGTGAGTATGTGTGCATGTGAATGTGCGGCTGATTTGTTTAGCGTGTCTCACCTCCGGGATCCACAAGGCGCAGCTCACGTGTACCCACTTGGTGGCGCTGCGGGTCGGCTTCATGGCGCCGCCCTTCTTGGGGCAGAGCAGGCACTTGGGCAGCACGCCCAGGGCACAGATCCGGCACAGCCAGCTGCCTTCCGGAACTTTCAGTATCCCGTAACATGCCTGTGAGTACACCATAACACTTAATACCACAAATTCAGTACACTGTAACTACCTGAAAGGACAATGTAACGTTCAGCTCTGCATCCTCAGTATACTGTAATACACTGTAACACTGACAAAACAATAAACCAAAATGACCAAACAACAAGCGGAGAGGCGTGGCAAGTGTACAATATAACTGACCAATGAGGAGAGAGCGGGCGGGGCCAGCCGCCGTCCCCGCGGTTACCTGATGAACGCAGATGTCGCACTTGTCGCAGAAGACCATCTCGTTGCCGTCCTCGCCGTGGGGCGAGCGGCAGACGTCGCACACCACGTCCTCGTCGTACTCGATGCCCAGCCCCTCCTCCGTCTCCATGGCGTGGCTCATGTTGTCGTAGCAACGGCGCTCAAACTCCTCCATGACCCTCTCCATGGTGATCTCGTCCAGCGTCTTCATCCCTGCGGAACCCAACATGCGTATCAAAGTGTGAGATACAGTCAGTTGGGCCTAAAGTACCACAGGCTCTGCTGGTTTTTAATTGGTACTCAGCACCCACATATGTAACTACTTCATTTATCTATTAAAGCAGATGGCTATACAGTTAACTCCAGTAATTGGTTTCTTGGGGCTGCGCTGGTTTCTGATTTCAAGCTGGAAAAGCAAAACCAGCAGGCCCCTGTGGGCCTCCAGGACCAGGGTGGAGGGCCGGAGAGGTCAGGGGTGAACCCCCCCTCCCCCCGATGCTCACCCATCTCGCGGAACTCCTGATTGGCCAGCCCCAGCCAGGCCACGTCCCCCTCGCTCAGGTCGTAGCGGCACGTCGCGTCCGCCAGCGTGCAGATGTCCACGTAGCCCAGGACCGGCGGCTCGCTGCCCGGCATCCGGATCAGCTTCTTGGGCCTGGTGAAGGTGACGACCCGCCCCCTCTCCGCCACGGTCCTGTGGGCACACGAGCGCGCACACGCGTCACCCGCCAATCCCGCGAGAAAATAACTCAGCAGGAAATCACCAATGTGATCTTAGCGACAAAATGTCTGATACTACAATACAGCAAACTGAGTGTGTGTGTGTGTGTGTGAGCACGTTCTTTCTCCTCATCAGTGTTTTTTGCTGTTATATGATTACAATGCTGCTGAATGCCGACGCAGGAAGTGAGGCGCAGGAAGTGAGGACGCAGGCGTACCGGACGCCGGGCTGTGGGATGGACTGGGGGCTGACGGGCACCTGGACCCCCTTCTCCCACTCCTGCCTCCAGGGGTCTGCCAGCACGTAGTACTCCTCCGGGCTCAGCTGGCACGAGTCGTGCAGCTTCATGGCGGTGATGAGGTCAGTGCGGAACACCTGAGACGACAGGACACCGTTCCAACTGACAGTTCACACGCTCGCTGGTCTCTGTGCTCACACTCGCTGGTCTCTGTGCTCACACTCGCTGGTCTCTATGCTCACACTCGCTGGTCTCTATGCTCACACTCGCTGGGCTCTGTGCTCACACTCGCTGGTCTCTATGCTCACACTCGCTGGGCTCTGTGCTCACACTCGCTGGTCTCTGTGCTCACACTCGCTGGTCTCTGTGCTCACACTCGCTGGTCTCTCTACAGTCACTGGCCTCTGTATTCTCACACACACTGGTCTCTATGTCATGCTCGCTGGTCTCTATGCTCACACTCGCTGGTCTCTCTACGGTCACTGGTCTCTGTATTCTCACACACACTGGTCTCTATGTCATGCTTGCTGGTCTCTCTACACTCACCCTCACTGATCTCTACACTCACATGCTCGCTGGTCTCTACAGTTACCCTCGCTGATCTCTACACTCACCCTCACTGATCTCTACACTCACACGCTCGCTGGTTTCTCCAGTTTGACATTCGACCCCCTCCCCCATCAATGCGTGCAACTGTTTCAAAAGCAACTCCGCCTTTCGAAGCTCTGGATTGGACCAGAGGGTAGGCAGTCAAAGGGAGGGGTCAGACGCCAAGCCCCGCCCCCCTGCAGTGTGACTCACCTCGGACGGCTTCCTCCCCTCCGAGCGGCTCCAGGTGTTCCCTCTGAGGGGGGACTTTGAGCGCAGGGACCAGGCCGTACCGTTGCCTGAGGAGAGGAAACGCCGTTAGCGCACGCTGCATACCCAACGCGAGCACTCCGCTTTCAAACATCAGCTCCTCCATTTTAAAGAGCTGCTGATGCAGACACAGACACTGTACTGCCGTAAGTTTCAATTTCACTATCACTGGGCGTGCCCTCCCTGCAGTGTTACAGTGTGGCCTATAACTGTGCTACGCTGCGAGAGAATGGCAGTTCAGAGCAGTGTGGCTAACGGGACTGGATTTGTGTGATCGCTACGTTCCACCCCCAGGTGGGGTACTGAAATGATACCTGTTCACGCGCCGAGCACCGTGTAAATCGCTCTGAGTGAGGGCGTCCGCTCGGTAAATATGTCTCGCTGTGAAAGAGGACCTGACTAAGACGGCGGCTGGAGACCGGAGAGAGAGAGAGAGGGATCGCGGAGAGTAGGGACGAGCGTAGCGCTTACTTCCATCGTCGGAGTCCTCGCTGCTGCTGGGGTGGCGGCTCCTCTTCATGGTGCCTGACCTGCGCCGCGAGGCCGCGGAGATCTGGTGCCTTGTGTGCGCTGCGGAGAGAACCGACCGATCAAAACCCACCCACACCAACTGCCACACTGGCCTCATCCTAGTCACCTCGCTTTCAAGAGGTCAAGAAAGAAGTTATTACCATACTGCAGAGACCATTGATCTTTGTACTTGTGTTAGCATCGCGAGTTGCTCCGGATAAGGTCCCCTAAATGCCAGTCAAGTAATGATTACACATTCTACTTGATAACGTTCCTTGGTGACATAATCAATATGTCAGTTGTACAGCTGTTTCACTGACTAGCTCAAAATCAACATTTACAATGCATTTACTGTCTAAAAGGATTTTTAGGATGATCACAACAATGTAAACTGAAAAAATGTTTTAAAAAAAGATGGTGATTCCGGTTACCCAATTGGTAAGCCTGACATTGATTTTCCCAACCAGGCATTTTGTAGTTGACAGAAAAACCGTTCATACCTACACAGGAAAGATTGGTGGAGTATGCAAATCAGCGCTCAGAAAAGCGGTTCATCGGAGCGGTATCCGCATGACTGACGTTGGTCCAATCCCAGCGCTTCTCTGGAGAGGTACAAAACAAACAAGGCTTGTAAGAAGGATGCTATCAACACAAAGCAAGCTGGGTAGCTTGTACTCTCGGCAATATGTTAGCAAACCAGCAACACAGGGCCCGTGAATGTACAGTGCATGCATTGTAGAGAAATCTGAAATGTTTAAATACTGAAACTTCGACTGGATGCGGTGCCTAATTTCATGCGTGCTTCTTGTTTCGAATGCCGTGTTGTTAAATACACAGAAAATAAAATGCAGCCAAATGTTTTCTGTGGATATATGACAGGTGTACCACTGTTGAGCCTGATGAGTTTTAGTTCTGCTGTTAAACGTTGTACGGAAACTATCACGTGCACTTAAAAAAACACATTACATGAACAAAACTTCACTATACACACTTGCTACCTTTTAGTGGTTCTAGCTATACATACATTTAAACTTTCACACAAAAAAGGTTTCAGTAACTTTAACGGCGTTAACGTTATTACGCCTTAACGGTAGCCTATCATATTCGTGCTACTAACAGTACGCAGTCCCACACGAAAACACTCCCTCGTGAAACATTCACTGTAGTAATTATTTAGTACAATTAAACTCCCCTAACTGTCATTCGTTACACAGCTAAGCCAATAAGCTTGCTCGCCAGGTAACCCACGCGGCACAGTGTTTACTAGAAGAAGCTAGCTATCTAGCCATAAGCTTGAGAATTCGGGATCCCCAGAAGCACACTCGAGAGGGGTAACAACGTGGTGACAAGTGTAACGGCGCCAAGTTATTGTATGAAAACTATTTTTTTAAAACACGTAGCTGAATGGCAATTCCATTTTCAAATCATTTGTTTTACGCCGTCAAATTCAACAATGAGGTTTAATATTTGCATGGTGTTGCAACAAATTTATTAACTTGTTCCGACAGTTTAAAAGATGGGCTGCAGTCTGCTGATAAAGTTAGCTACTGAGCTGGCTAACTTCTGCTAAATGACGTTAGCAAACTACTGTAGACAGCTACCGTCATCTGTAAAAAAAAAATATATATATATATATGAATCTATATCAAGCTTATTTAACGCTACCAAGCCGGTGCATCTGCGTTAAAGATACAACATTTCATGAAATATACATACAATTGAAATTTAAATGTTCGAACAGCAAGTGTAAAAGACCCCCGAACTTAATCTTTTGGCGCCATTTTAATGACGTAGTTACTAAATGTCCACCAGACAGCGACCTTGGTATTAAATAAACCCTATTTTCTAAGATAGCTAAGCCCATCCTATAATAGTCATTCGCCGATGAAGAATGAAAGAAACGCTTTATTTAAAAAGAAAGTGCCTTCCCACAAACACAGAAAAGAGAAATGCGGCAGTACCTACACAGCAAAGGCTGGCCGTGGCGCCGGTGTTTGTACGTAGCTAAGATATGGTGCTAGTAGCGAGTGTGAGTTCATGCATCGGCAGATTGAGGCGCTCCTCCCGTGCACAAACAGTGTGGACGTCACGTAACCGCTCCGTTCTGGAGGAAGCGGCGCTGGGACCGCCACGGCCACGTGACACAGCTCTTTCGTTTGAACTTCGGCTGGCGGGCGGTGAGTTGCACGGTTTCCTTCTGAGCTTTTTGTACAGTACACTGACTTGTGCTCGTACACTTTCCGCGTCGTCCTATGTGTCGTGTTGTTTATTTCCGGTATGGTGCACTGTTTTTATTTTTAATAGCTTGCTGAGTTTTTCAGTTTGTGAATGTGCGACGGCAGATTGCTTGAGAGCAAACACTAGCAAGGGCACGTGCTTAGAAGCAAACAGCAAAGGTGTAATTGTGTATAATGAGGGTATTAAAGTATTTAAATATTTAGTTTGACGAATCTTGTCCGTTACCTGACTCCATACATCTGCTGTAAGAATTTCAGAACATTTACTGAATGTTCACAGCACCCTTTTCTTTGTCATTTAGGTTATTTTATTTGGTCAATGATGGTATTTCGTTTAGTTCGTCATGCTCTGTATTGGTCTGGAGTGGAAAGCTTAACATACAATTTCCTTTATTTCACCAGTATTTAATTCTATTCAATTAGGCCTATTTTAATCCTTCTTAAGTGTTTTAGTAATAGGCCAATCCAAAGTCCCCCAAATAAAGACCACAATATTCACTCGGCCACACATTGTGCATAATATTGATTTTATTTTATTTTGTTTTATTTTATTTTTTGCATTCAACTCATTTTGCGTTTGCCTTGACAGTATGTTTTTTTTATTTTTTAAATGAACATTACATGGTTATGTTCACTATCTTGTTTTTATGTATTTTGGTTTAAATTGTGCAGCATAAATACGATTGGCTTTTAATACGAAAGGATGAGTACATAGTGTTGGGATCAGAGACTAAAAAATAGATTGGGATATACATACTGGTATTATTATTTTAGTAGTAGTAGTACTCTCAGGCACCATCAGGGGGAGACAAAAGGCTCCGTGAACTTGCAGTAAATGTTATTGTCAAGGGCCTGGGAAAATTATAATATAATTGTCTCAAGCCTGGGAATTTCTCCCAGAAGTCTTGGGTGGTGGAGTTACTGATAACCACTTGCTTTCCAATTAATTAAGAAATGAACTAAGAAATAGAAAAAAATATTTAGGATTTAATCCATATTCCATATTTATAAGTCATGTACAAGATATTTACACGTTTGACTAGGTCTAGATAAGTTTGTCTGCTAAGTGTCTGAAGTGTAAACAGCTGCATCACATCTTCTCTTCCTGTTATACGAGACATGGATCCGATACTGTTTTGGAGTGTAATTTTCTAAACAGGATCATTAAATCCCATTTTATGACACCTAAAATATAGTGCGTTATTGATTGATGTGAACCGTAATGTTTGAATGTTTAAGTGTGACTTATCCATCGTATGTTCTGCAGCTGTTCTTTCTACCACAGTTTGCTTTTTCTTTTGTGGGAATGACACACCATTGACACCAAAAAATAAAAATTCTGTAAAATGGACAGTTTAATTTAATCCAAGATATGGCTGGTGCTGCCACTCTGTCAGGCTGGTGGAGGGGTCTATAACTTTGACTGGCACGAGCAAATATGAGCATGAATGGTTAAAGAAAAAAAATTGGAAGAAAGCCGCTTTGCGTTACAGTGGTATCTCTTGCAAATGTAAAATCTGGCATAGTCCAAAGAGCAACTGTAGGCCTAAGAGAACGAGCAGTGCTTTTTTTCTTCTGCTATTGACCAGCATGAACCAATTGGCCAGAGCCATGAACTTGATAGATTCATCCGCTGTCTCGACTCCATGCATCTGGCCCAGTTCAGGTCTACTACAGGGTTAAAACCATGAAAGGGTTAATATGCTGTCCACTCACAGCCTGCTAACCCTTCCGTGAGTACTTGTGATTTACATTGGGAGAAACCCTGCAATTCAGGTTGTTGCGGGGAGCTCATTCCACCAGTAGGGGGTGCCAGATATCTAGTTTTTAGATTTCTACCTTAGGTCAAACTAATTCCAATCCAGACAACTGAAGTCTGACACACTCACGCATTTAACAATCATGGGTTTTTAGTATTAGTGTGCAGGGTCTAACATCCTTGGGTCTTACTGCTCATCTGGCAGTTTTACATTTTTATATTCCTGGCTTTTTTGAATATCCGGCTGTCTTGGTTTTTGAGCAATTAGGCTTGGTATTCTTAGGTCTATTTTCTGAGAAACAAACTGTGGTTTGTCATTTTCTTTCATTCAGTTCTTTTGTGATGTTGTAGGATTCCTTGTTTCAGGTAAACCTTCTTCTGTTTATTAGACATTGAATACTTGTATATTAATGCATTTCTTAATTTTAATCTGGTTGCGAGTTTTAGATACATGTTGATCCAACAGGTTGCTCTGCCTATCAACAAATTTGGCAAATTAATTGATATCTTTGATAATTACCAAAATAAATCAAATATTTTATATGTTGGATAAGTGAGAAGTTAAAGTGTTGATGCACATGTTCAGTATTCAGAGTGCTGAACATTAAACAAGGATGTTAGTCGGTAAAACTGCTAGATTCAGAAATTTAAACAAATTCTCACTTCCCCAACAGGGGTCCGGTTGAATTATGAATTTACATATGATTCATAAATTAAACAAAGACCAGCAAGGTCATATTGAGTTCAGGCCTTAAGAATTTAGTACCATCTGAAAACATTCTCCACTGCACAGCAACTGCTTAAAGTTAAAATTCACCAAACACTTAAAATGTGTGTGACTAAAGTGATCAAAATGCATCCAGACGCCAAAAGAAAATATCACTCCGAACTGCTCCAAATGGGGAAAAAGAATTCCTTTTAATTCCTATTACTCAACTAAATATAAAACCAACAAATGAGGTCATAACCAAATTGTTTATTATGCAGAAACACGGTCGGTCCTGTCTCTCACACGCACGCACGCACACACACTCGTACACACGCACACACACACACACACACACTTGCACGCGCTCTTAAATACATGAAGGTGGAATTCAGCATAGCTCACTTTTGTTGCACATGCTTTAATAAAATGATACATATATTTACACCGTCTGCTTTTCCCATGTTTCTGCTACCCACCATGTGACATGTTTCTCTGCAACCCCCTCCCCTCCCGCCCTCCCCCACACTTAAGAACTTCTACAGAAAAACAAAACTCTATAAGAAAGAAACCAATACAAAGCATGGGGCATTTGGCCAATACAACACAGTAGTATATGGTTTTTCATCAACTACATAAATATGGCAGTAACACTGAGTATAGTTTGTAAAGTCTATGTACAAGGTTGGGACATAGGAGAGTCGCCATTGTCTGCGTGTAGACCGGCAAGGGCAATGCCTTCTGTCCGATTCAATCAAGGAAAATTTCTCTCTACAACACCGAAGTAAACAACTTAATGCTGTCCCACGTATCCATAAGGTGCCAAGCTCCGCGACCAGATACTAAAACTCGAGAATGCTCACTTTTTTTTTTTCTCTCTCCATTTCTCGCACGGCAAACGTCCGGTTCATTCAAGCCGCGTACCGATCAGGATTTTGACCGCACCTCCGCTTCCCGATGCCCGTTCTAAAACTAGCGAGGTTCTAAAGCCTGCAGCGTGGTCCTAAAGACTGTGCTACAGTCCTAAAGACTGTGGTGCGGTGTGGCTCTGACCACAGGGGCACAGCGGAAACCACGACCAGCAAGCAGATCAAATGAAGGAGAAGTTGAGGTTTAGCATGGTGGGACTTGTTTCCCCACCCCCCCAGCGTCTGATCTCTACAACACCAACAGTGTTATAAAACGGGGGCGAGTTTTTTCTTTTTTGTTGTTGTTCTTCTTTTTTAAATCCTTTTTAAAATTTTTATTCTTCATTTCAAACTGTTCAGGGTGTAGTAGAAAACAACTGAAATAAGGCACAATTAATATTCGGACTAAACTTGGGGATTACAGACTTCTGTGGCATGTAAACAGTCGGTGAATTAAACTAATACCTCTTCACTAGGGGCTCAAATCTGACATTCCCTTTTTCCCCCAATAGACAGTTCAGCTTTAGTGATTAAGAGCAGCATTACACTGCATGAGTACAATCACATGGTAACAAACCGAAACACCAGTAGTGCACACAATGCTAACACAATGGGAAAAATATAACCAATGGCAGACTTCCTTATTTTGGATGGTCCATACCTTGCCCTCAACCACAAAAATCATCAGTTTTTAAAGTCTTGTTTAATTTTATTTATTTATGTTTTTTTTTTTTTTTTTTTCCCCAACCAGTCCTCATTGATGCTTTGGAAGATTCCAAAATCAAATGCTGAAGCCAAACATACGCGAGGTGCACATGACAAGAACAATGAAGGGAAAAAACAGAAAATCTCTTCTCCCACCTGCCCCATGTTCAAACATCCAAGTTTGGGGCTGCCCACCCAACTCCCTGTAACACACCCAGAACGTTTTAGGACGTTGCGTGACAGTGATACTTTAGAGAGGGAAAAACAAAAACGAAACAAAAACAAAAAAAAAAACATATTTATACTTAAGTTGGCAGCACAAAACCAGACATTGTAGAATTATTAAAATCCACAGAGTTCCCGCTGCTTTTGCCCTCCGTGCCCTCTGTGGGACGGGGGTGGTGGGGTTGATAGGGGCGAGGGGTCTGGGCAGTTCAGGGCAGCTGCAGTGCCAGATGGAGGAAGAGGAGGGGATGAGGAAGAGAGGGAGGGGGCTGTGGAGGAGTAAGAACTATGAGGGGGGGGAGGGTAGAGTCAGGGAGTGGGGGGCGGGGCCAGGGTTGAGGGGGCGGGGCCGAGGCGTGCTGACTGCAGCTGTCTCAGGTCCGAGCTTTGGTCATGTGATCAGTTCAGTCCTGCTTCACGTGATCCTTGATGTCCTCTTCGTCGGTGTACTCCGACGGCTCGTCTCCTGGCTTGAGCAGCCTGCCCACGTAGTCGTACTTCTCTGCAGAACAGAGGAAACGATCAGTAACACAGTGATCAGCCACAGTGATTAGTCTCACAAAGAGACCAGCCACACAACAGGAAATGAAGCCACACAGATTAAAAATCTGCATGCGAATACTCGTTCACTCAAGTAAACAGTCCCACCCCTTACCATGATTCAGACGTACTACAAAAGCGCCACTGCAGTGCACAATGTAGCAGATGTCAAACGCAGCATGGTAGATCTAAAGGGCCTTGAGTTAAACTAGGGAACACCATCACGCTAGAACACTTACAGTAACCTGCAACTGCTGCTGCAGCACCACCTAGTGGTGTTATGAAACAGTGGTATAGTTTTTCAGTGGCTACCACTAGATACAAAAAACGGAAGTAATATATAATATTAAATAAGAAATATTGGTGAAACTGTATTATGTAAATAAGTCATCACTGAGCTCTTTTTAACCAAACATGGGCACTTGAAAGTACCATCTGTTGTATAATAGTAAGAGAACTGGGCGTGTTTCCCCACAGGCAGCATGCTAGCGTGTTTCCCCACAGAAGCACTGGAGCGGTACCCTTAATGCAGGTGTGAAATCCAAACTGCTTCAGTAAATTACCCAGCTGTATAAATTAATACCGCGTAAGAAACGAAAGCTGCATTTTTTCCATTTAGATGAGAGCGTACGCCAAATCCCTAAAGGCGCTGCAATATGACACTTGATTCTTTATTTTTAAAAAGTGTTTATACGAACTAGAGTCTCAAGTTCTCCTCCAGTCATCATCCTCCAACCCTTGGCACTGCTGCCTAATGTTAATTGTGCTGGTAAAGCATTCAGACGCATTACAGTTTAGACGGCAGTTAGAACGACGTGGGGGAGAGAAAGAGGACGACGAGATAACCATGGTGATAAATCCTTTTTTAATTCATGATTTAAAAAAAGATTATGGGATGCTTTATAATGGACTCCAGGGCACACAGTCACACAGGCCAGCTTTTCTTCACTGCCTATCAGGTTTCCCTTGTTTGCGGTGGCAGCTGTCTGCAGACACTTTAAATAAGATTAAGGCTTCATTTCGGCCTAAGTGATAAGCGCCTACTTATAGCCTTTACCCGGTTAGCAGCCCCTGCGTGAACTGCAGGCTGTCCGGTGTAGAAACCGCTCTCTGTGTAACGATTAGACTTCCTTGTCCATCGTTGGAAGCCTGAAGGCATTCCATTCATTTATGAAGGAAGTCATCTTTTCCAGATCTCAAATTTGTATTATTCAAAACGGCAGGAGGAGAAACGGCCGTTAGCCGTGGTCCGACGGGGCAGTATTAAAAGCGGATGGAAAAACGTGTTCGGGCGATGTTAGCGGCTAGCGAGCGCTTCTGGCGGGAGGAACGCGCTCCTCGTGGGAAACGTGTTCCGGCGTGTCGGATTCTGGCGTTTGCCGTCGCAGCTCGCGCGCTCCGATTGGACCAGTAAAACCAGACACCCTGCCCTGCGTGCCTGTCCTTACAGCCAGCCCGTTAGCACCAGCCCGTTAGCGCCAGCCCAACACTGCATTGCAGCCTCCTGATTTGTGTTTAGGTAAAATGCAAAAAAAAATGAGAAAATAAAGAGAGCTAGCTCATTCATTTGGTCTGGTATTTTTATGTCCTTTATATTTTGCATTGCATTTGTTTTTAAGGCATGGAAACGGCAAATGTAAATGGGATAATAATGCATAACTTCAACAGCCAAAGCTGTAGAATGTTTTTCTAGAGTATACTGTACATCTCTCCGAGCCGTGTCTCAGATGCAGAATTATTATCTCCTACTGAGCAAGTAAACATTCCCTTACGAATGCAAAAAGGGTGGAGCTTTTATTCAGCTCACCTGTAGCGTCTGGTTCATCGTAGTGCCCTTTCTGTTATGTCTGGTTCATCGTAGTGCCCTTTCTGTAGTGTCTGTGCCACTGTAGGGTTCACTGCAGTGTTCTTTCTGCAGCATTTGGTTCACCATAGTAGTGCCCTTTCTGTAGTGTATGGTTCACCATAGTAGTGCCCTTTCTGTAGTGTCTGGTTCACCGTAGGGCCCTTTTTGTAGTGTCTGGTTGACCGTGGTGCCCTTTCTGTAGTGTCTGCGCCTCTGTAGGGTTCACTGTAGTTCCCTTATCTGTTTAAATGTAATGTGAGTCTGGGTTTTTTTCAGGCATACAGACAGACAAACTACATACATACAGACTACAAACATGGCAACTGGGGAATTTCTTTCCACCCTCCCTGTGGTTGGTATCACTTCAAAGGCCGAGCCATATCCCTCAGCTAATAAGCATGTGCGATTTTCACTGCTGCTTCTGTGATTACTGCAGAGCGAGAACAACATTTTTTCATCTTTGTAGCGCTAGTTTTATCCGGTGCTACAGAAAGGGTGAAATATAAAACGCCATCTCAGGGATCCTGAGATCCAGGTGTAGCAAAGGACGATACTTACCTGAGCAGCAGCAGCAGGAACCTGCCGACTGTCCATAACACTTATCCCTTTGCTAACAGGTTTCGGTCTTCCTCTCTTCATCATCAAGGGGAGGAGTGGCTAAGTCCGGGTTTGGGTGAATATTTTAATATTTACTGATGCAATTTTTTGCAGTGTTTTGACGCTAATATTCCAAGACCTTTCTTCACATTTGGAACCAACCTTAGGAATCCCTTGTCCCAACTCATCACAGCCCGATACAATATTGATCATTTCTGAAGTGTGCAGTACGATAAACGCGGTCTGCCACGAGATCCAAGGCAACGCATGCATTTAGTGCAACTTCTGCAAACTAACATAGTGACTCAGCGCAATGTTTCACTTTACAACTCAAGACTATTTATACCATTAAACTCAAAAGGTAAATATCGATACGGAAGGTTAAAACGGGTCGTGGAAGTCCTTACCCATGAACTGCATCTCCTAATTTAGAAAGGGCCGTGGAAGTCCTTACCCATGAACTGCATCTCATAATTTAGAAAGGGGTGCGGAAGTCCTTACCCATGAACTGCATCTCATAATTTAGAAAGGGGTGCGGAAGTCCTTACCCATGAACTGCATCTCATAATTTAGAAAGGGGTGTGGAAGTCCTTACCCATAAACTGCATCTCATAATTTAGAAAGGACCGTGGAAGTCCTTACCCATGAACTGCATCTCATAATTTAGAAAGGGGTGCAGAAGTCCTTACCCATGAACTGCATCTCATAATTTAGAGAGGGGTGCGGAAGTCCTTACCCATGAACTGCATCTCATAATTTAGAGAGGGGTGCGGAAGTCCTTACCCATGAACTGCATCTCATAATTTAGAGAGGGGTGCGGAAGTCCTTACCCATGAACTGCATCTCCCACTCCCGCACGCTCTCCATCTGCACGGCGTTCAGGTCGGAGAGGTCGTCGTACTCGTCCCGTAGTGCGTCTTTTTCCAGGCAGAAGGTCGCCAGGCCCCTCGACGCGTCCCTGCCGGCGAAAATCCCGTAGGGTCCGTCTGCGGACAGGGGAGGGGGGAGAGGGCGTTACCCGCGCAGGCGCTCCCGAGGGGAAACGGCAGAAATCGATCGATCGATCGATCGATCAATTTTTATTTGTATAGCGCTTTTAACATAGGAGCTTTGTCACAAAGCAGCTTTACAGAGAACCGGCCCCCAAAGAGTGAGCCTAGGGCAACAGTGGCAAAGAAAAACTCCCTGACTGATAGCAGGAAGGAACCCTGAGCAGAACCGGACTCAGAGGGGGAACCCATCTGCCACGGGGCAGGCACCGGTTTGTTATGGAAATGGCTTGCGTGGAAACAGATGAATTGTAATACGTAAACAGCTGATCCAGTATTAATTAAGTCAAGGCGATTCAGTGGCGGGACAGTTTGGCCCCAGGCCTCAGGCCCCGTTCAGCCACCGCCGCACGTCTCTTTCTAAAAGCGAGTGTGTGCGTTCATATCCGTAATTACATTACATTTATTTGGCAGACGCTTTTATCCAAAGTGACGTGCAATAAGTGCATACCAAAGGTCATTGGAACAAAACACAGGTCTGATAAGGTACAATTACTCATTTTATTCATATACAGTTATTCATAGCCACGAACACACTGAAGTCCAGTTCACGCAGTGAACATTACACTCTGACCTAACCGGTGCTAAAAGTCAAACTTGGAGGCTTCACAAGCTACGCATTACACACGTGTGACTCCGCGCTGGCGACCGAGAGACAGCGAGTCTGGTCTCTGCGTTCAAGTCGCGTTTCCTGCCACCTGTTCAAACAAACTGGCACAGCGGGGACCTCTGAGTAACGGTTACGCACGTGCCAGAGGTCCCGACGAGTTTAGTAAAACGTTAAAAACAAGTGTATGTCTGTGGCTTTGCCATGTGACATTTCAGCCACTACTTGTGTGTAAGCTTGGTCTGAAGTTTGCATATGGAGAACATTTTCCTCTCAAGTAATACGCTGATATGATATCAGCATATGCTGAGATAACACAACTCTCTGCATAAACACTTTTGATAAAGGAGGCTCCAGGTCGTACAGGAAGCAGGTTAGTGCAGTGTAATGGGGGGGGAGGGACAAGGGGGTGGCCAATCAATGGGAGTGACAGTTGCATGCCTACCAAACAAAAACACAACAAGGAGTTGGGGAAAAATGACTCAATGACCAAGCGCAAACTGAATTCTCTGAAGCGTCTTTTTTTGTAAATTAATTACTGAATTCATTTTAAAGCACAAACTCAAGGTTTGTAGATTGTAGAGAGCGAGGCTTCAACAAAACCAAAACTGGGCAAAGCTGCCCTTCACAGTGGCTCAGTGATCTGGGCCAATCACAGCGCTCTGCTCTGGGGAGTACTCCTCCTTCGATTGTTCACACAGTCGGTGATTGACAGCTCACTGTCCGCCCATTACAAGAGTCATGATTCATGAGCTCTCAGTGCTGTTAACCTGACGAGGCCTGCGTTGCTGGAAGATTCGTGTTGGGGTGTGCCCACTGGCATCGCATCTACACCAACACCAACGGCTGGATCTTCACTCCCCGAAGTGTGTAAAGGTGCCGTATGTCACTTGAGAATCAAGGAGGGGCCCAGCTGACCTCATTTATGATATTTACAATCAAAACAGGAAAACCTGTAAAACCTGCATTTGATGGCGCTAGCTACGGAATGTTGACGCGTTGCTACAAAATAAAACGGAACGTCCGGCACTCGGCCACTTAAGGTGGCACAAATCAATGGCTGGGGAGTACATTGATCCCAAATCAAAGCTCACGTCCGCAACTGGGGTAACGTACAGGCAGAGTGTGGCAATTTCACAGCACAGCGCATTGGGATCTCTTGCTAAACGTGGATTTGTGTGATGAAGTGAATATGGGAGAGTAGCGTGCCTTTGCTAATGCAGGTTTATATAAGTAAGTATGGGAGAGTAGCGTGCCTTTGCTAAAGCAGGTTTATATAAGTAAGTATGGGAGTGTAGCATGCCTTGCTAAAACAGGTTTGTATAAGTGTGGGAGAATAGCAGGCCTTGCTAAAACAGGTTTGTATAAGTAAGTATGGGAGAGAAGTGTGCCTTTGCTAAAGCAAGTTTGTATAAGTATGGGAGAGCAGTGTGCCTTCGCTAAAACAGGTTCCCTCTCGCTTGTCCCAGCTGTGCCTTTCACAGCCAAAGCAGTTTTTTTATGGCAGGTAAAAAGTGAGTGTGTGTCAGACTGTTCTCACCTTTGACCCCTTGTTGATGTGTGCATTTTTCTGAACTCTTGAGTATTGACTGCAAGCTGCCGACCATTTGACAGCACAAGTATATCTGACATCTCATGGAATGGGATTTTCAGGTTCTTGACACTTTAAGGGGGCCTTAATGAGGCTGGGCCTTGCAGTGACTATTGTTAATTTCATTATTTTTATTTGATATAATTTCTCACATTAATTTTTTTCTTTCTACAGTACTTTCTATTCAAGATAAAATTTATGCTCTCTTATAGGTAGTCTGTTCCTGGAGGTTCGGAGTGCCTGCAGGTTCTTGTTACCACCAATTACCACTGCCTAATTAGCTCCATAAAACAACACCAGGGTAAACCTTTCAAATTCAGTCTACAGCGCTCATTTTTCAGCATGTCAGGAAACTGAGCTAAGATGTCGATGTTTGTGAACGACTGGCCTAAATAAATAAAGTTACAGCAGACAAAATGTAATTTGTAAATAGACAGGACTAATTAAATAATCGACAGCAGACTTTGGCGCGAGATCCATATACAGATAATGGCCTCCCTGCCTCTCTGCTCTGCGGTCACTACAGCACACCGGGCCAAGTAAAAATAAAACACAAAATGCTGTTTATGTATTCGCACGTCTCCGTGCGTGACAGTGAGCTCAGCGCTCTCGAGGCCGTCAATCAAGTGGGCACGCACTCTTCCAATGCTGCGCCTTACTTAGCAACAGACCTCGGTCAAGTACACAATTTAAATATGTCTGCATACCCGCTTAGAGTAAAGTGAAACTGCCGTCCCGTCCTGCACACTCCTAACAGTTTTTAGCTGCGACCGGCAGCTCTATCTATAGCTTCGTTTGTCGGTCAGTCGGTTGGTCGTCCACAGAAAGTGTCCTACCCCGTAGTGGCCACAGGTGGCTGAAATTCGTCATGGACGTTGGTCATAGACGAAGGTAGAGCGGAGTAACTTTCAAGGCCGATTGACCAAGAGGGGGCGTGGCCCATCACAAAAAGGCGCATAACTCCCAAGTGGATTCACAGATGTGCACAAGATTTTGTGGAAAGGTCGGTCATGCGCCAAAGAAGAGGTCACGTGTTTGTGTGTGTGAGAGTGTGTGCGTGGATGCATGCACACACGGATGCATGCGCGTGTGCGGTTGCAGCTATTATAGATTTGCGCTTGTTTTTTTTTTAAAACCCAAAACATTCATTTCAATTCTCACCAATATTCACAACAAAATTCTACTTTCAAACAAGTCCACACATTGCAGCGGATCTCAGTCTCTGAAAAGGGATCTTTATCGTAGAAACTCCAGGAGCGCCTTCGGATCTCACTCCTGCAGAACACTCTGAAGTATTTCAAATATGTACGTCAGCTCGGCCAATCCTGCATGCGTATTTTGACGGGAGGTGCAAACAGACCGAAAGAGGAATTTCCATCTCAGTACCCCTTTAATGGCAGATGCCTCGCCAGCATGCAAGGGGGACTGTGATTTACCCCAAGCTTGAGGGAGATCAAGTCTGGCGATAACGCCTCCGCGATGTCTACAGTGCGCCGTACCCACAGAAGAATGCAGCATCGCTTTCTCAGTCAAGATGATTGACGAGTCAGAGAGAAATGACGTGACTTCGCCGCGTTCCTGACTCGAGCGACGAAGCGAGGTCTGATAGGACAGTTGGGCCTGGGCCTGGTCACCCCGCCCTGGGAAATGCGTTTGGTTGTCATGGCGATAAAGTACGCAGGAAACATACTGCAGCGGCCTTCACCGGAGGCAAAGGCCATGGGACTGTTCTGCCTCCATACGCTGCTCTTCAAAGGCAGATTCCCTGCACAGCACCTGGAGCAAACGTGCTCCCAGTGAACTACCGCCCGAGCAGGCGAAGTTTGGGGACCATTTTTCACAAACCCGGGTCCCAAAGGTGCGCCACGTCCTCCCCCGGTCGTTGAGCCCGCCTACGATATTTCACTGGCCGCCCCTTCCCCGTGGGGGGGAGAGGAATCCAATACCACACCACTGAGGCTTAAATTTAACTGCCTTTTTCCCCACAGACACCAGCAAGGGCTGTGCTCAGAGAGGGGGTCAGGAAACAGAACTCCCACTTTCCGCCCATAAAGACGCTGCTCACCGTCAGCACAGACCGAGTCCTATTGCTCAGAGCCTGCGGACCGAGCCTGTTTTTCCATTTGGTGGTGATGACCAGAAGTCACAGCTGAACGTGTCCACCCAGGTTTTGGTTAAATGCTGAATGAGTTGATGCCTTTGTGCCAGGTGCCTACAGGCTACCTGTAAATACCAGTGAGCTGCTCCTGTAGGCTGTGCCAGTGCTCTCGTGCAGCACTGTGCCAGCGCTCTCGTGCAGCACTGTGCCAGCGCTCTCCTGTAGCACTGTGCACCAGCACTCTACAGCAGCCAGTACTAGTGCTCTCCGGCAGCACTGTGCCAGCGCTCTCCTGTAGCACTGTGCTAACGCTCTCCTGTAGCACTGTGCCAGCGCTCTCCTGTAGCACTGTCTGGCCTGCGGTGCACCTTCAGGGAGGAAGCGCTTCACCTGCAGCGCTGCAGGTATGCAGGTGCGTGTGGCACAGTGGTGACTTGACGGGCCCGGGGGTGGATTACATACATTACAGGCACTTAGTGAGCACTCTTATCCAGAGCAATTTACACAGCTTATGCATTTTTACAGTATCCATCTATACAGCTGGATATACTGAAGCAATTCAAGTTAAGTACCTTGTTCGAGGGTACAATGGAAGTGTTGTTCCAGGAAATCAAACCTGCGACCTTTAGGTTACAAGCCCATTTCCCTAACCATTATGCTACACTGCCGCAAACTGAGAAGGAAAAAAAAATCTAAATAAAAGAAACGGGAGAGGAAACTGCTCAACGGAGGTGCCAAAATTAGAAAAGGACAAATCCCATCAAAAGTGGGCAGACTTTGCTGGATATTTATAGAGAAGTGAAATCTGAGAAGCGGTGTTGAAAGCACTGGGATGGTTCCTCTGGACCGAGCGCATGGACAGACGGGAGGAGGACTATGTAACCCTATTGTGGCTGCAACAGCTGACGTATGACATCACATCCCAGCTTTCAGCGGCCCCTTTTATCCCAAGCGACTTACACAGTCCGTTCATGTGATCTTGGGTTCCTGCAATAGTTCCTGCACTCACCAGACAGCTGTTGGGAGGTGCAGCACGTGACGCGCGCTCTGCTGGTCACTAAAACCTGCAGCTAACCACAGAAACACAAGTAGACGTGACAAATAAATCGTGCACTTTTTTTTTTTTTTTTTTTTTTCCCCGTCTGCCTCATTCTTCGCACAAGTCTTTCCTCTTCACACGCTTTCTCCCCCCTTCCTGCCGCGACCGTGAACCGATTTTCAACCGCTCTGTGTTTGTGTCTTCTCTTTCCTGAATTTCCGCACAAATCTGCAGGGCTGTATAATCCTCTGTAATAAGATTCTACATTTATTATTCAGATCCCGAGCCAACCCCCACCTGGATGATTCACAGCCAACCCTGCAGCCAAAGGCCTGAGCGATGCAGCTGAAGTAAGTTAATGTTTCCCAGATACCATCTGGGCCACACGGCTGTTTACGCTGCTTAACTGCAGTCAAGGGATCAGCACCGGATGAGAAAGACGCCTAATCATCACCATCAAGGTTTCTTAAAACTGCATCTAATGTCACCAAAAGTGTTAATCTAGAAAAACTGAATATGGTGGGCCAAATGACAGTGTTCTTTTTGAAAATGCTCTTATGCAATACATTACATTGCAGGTATTTAGCAGAAGCTCTTATCCAGGGCGACTTACAGAACTTTTGCATAGTAAAGCGGAAGCAATGTGCAGCGATGTGCAGATGTAGGATAAATGAAAATGCACACGCCTGTTTAATGTGAGTAAGAATGAAAGTCCTGGCTAACAGCATTGCTAGAGCAGCGAGTAAGGACACAACATTGCTAAAACGCCCATGCAGATTACCTGTACTGACCATGCACCAAAAATACTAATACTGAAAACATACAGATGACCCGTTTTAGCTTAAGTTGTGCATAACCTACCCATTAATCGCAGTAGAATTTTAGAGTTTTTTTTGGAGGTTGGGGGGGGATGTTTTCTCAAAAGTAAAAGTTTGTTCAAATTAAGAATAGAAAACATAAGACAAGGGATTCCTTATTTCTGTTTTCAGTTCAGGCCGCAGGCGGAAATGCTGACTAACACATGGAATCAGAACCATGGGAGTTTTAAACTTGTTCATTATGTTTCTGTCCCTTTTTAATGTGTATTATCTGCATTTGCTCAGATAGAGGCATGCCCCTGACCTGGTTAAAACCTCCGCAACAACCCCACTGTGCACATTTTGCCCAAAACCAAGTTACAGACAGTACAACACAACTGCAGAAAGCTCTGCCACGAGATTCAGAAAGGATGATATTCTCGGGCAAACCACATTTATCCATACATTCTCCCAAGTAAATCGGCTAACAAATCCAGCTAATCCAACCACACAAAACTCTCAGCAGATCCCACTTTCAGTGTCAAACATACTGTTGTTGTCTTACGACTTATTGATTCAGACAGTCGCAACCATTTTCAGACTTTACGGCTTCGTCTAGCCATCGGCTGTTTTATGGGCAAAGATCACCGACACATTATCATTTACCCTTCACATCAGCCTCTCCTCCCTCTCCCGCTACCTATATTTATCTACAGCTACAACCATCCAGTCCATGAAGAGTGCTGTGGCACACTTATTTGAACCTTCCCTGAGTTTTTTTTTTTGGCTTTTTAAACTCTTCACGGTCACATAACATATTTTACAGTCAGGAACATGTACAGCATAGGGAACACACCACAGCATTCATAACATGGACACTCAAAATATAGCAGTTTAATGTACAAATAAAATTGAAAGGGAAGCTGTCAATATAACAAGCATGGCTGAGCTCAGCATCCAACTATGTTAGAACACATTGCTCTTTCAGTTTTGCTACTGATAGCTACAGTCCCTAAATTTGCTGGCTAGCTTGAGAAGTGCACTCTTCTCCAAATCCACTGAATAAAAAAAACAATGGATCTTCACTATGGCTTCATGTGGCAACAATCTTTCAGTGCAGGGAAACCCACAGAGAAACAAGTTATTTGACCTACATGCCTAATCCTGAAAGAATCTGAAAGCTTTTAGAATGAGATGGTGTTGGGCCTGGGGCTGGGGGGACACCTGCTACCACAGAAGACACCTGCCGAGCAGCTGGAGGCGGATCACAGGTGCTTGACCAGGCCAAAGAGTCGCAACGAATCAGTGAGACGGGGAGTACCTTGCCAACCGAACCCATCCCATCCACGGGCCACGCCAAGAGGAACTGCACGCACCCCTACAGGACTCCTGACTAGCTTTGGCCACAGCACAGTCAGGATTTTATCTGGTGACGGACTCAATCGTGCAACATTGTGCAACCGCTCGGCGCTAATGCCAGTTCAGCAGCACATGCACGTGCACGGCAGTTGCAGTAAGCCCCAGAAACCAGGCAATGCACTGACAGCAGGGGGATAGGGTACGACAGAGTGCATTCTGCTGATGACGACTAACTCTGCAATGGACAGTTCCACTTTGAAGTTGTTAGCCTGTGCTGTCATTTTTTCTTGGTTTTTACAGAATATAGACATTTAATTCAGACCTGCAAAATATACAAAATTGCATTGCAAGTTGCATGCATATTGTGATCAAATAAACAGTTTCAATTTGTTTGCACATAGTCAAATATCATGTTTGGCGTCTGGGACAACTGAAAACTTTAAAGATGCTCGTCGTCAATGTTGGCTTATGGCAATATTTCATTTGTACAGGGAGAGCATGTGGTTTAGCTCTGAATACAGAAGATGCCAAACATTACTTTGTGCACGTCACGTGATCGCCCCAAGTCGCAGGCAATGGACGCACAAAGTACAAGGCGGCGCGCCTACTGCTAGCTAAGCTAACGCTGAGTTGTGAGTGCCACAACTCCCCTAGCCAACAACAATGTAGCCAACTATGATAACGAACTACAGTATCAAACTTGCACAGACCTTATGGATTAAAGCGGACCAGTGTAGGACAACCTTTGCAAACGCAAAACATGCCGGGCTGTCCGCCAAATATGTAACCCATTGTTTGTGGACAAGAACAAAGGCAACTTATGTAGGTTGTCGCTATTGCCTCTTTAGCTACGATTAACAAGGTGAAATTACAGGCATAGGTTTTGATTAAGCACACACATTGTCCTTTGCATGAACGCCATGAATTATATATGGAATAAGAACCACCGTAATCGTGCTAATCGTTTGGCCACCAGCTACGTGTCTAGTTGACTTCACGATACTTGACTCGTGTTTTGGCACATTGCAGTGCAGGTGAAAGGTATTTTCTCGACACTACTGTATTCGCGAATAACATATCACAAACCAAGACACAATTAATTCACTGATGATATATCAGTGATATCTCAAACAGCTAAGCTAGCAAGCTTAATTGGCATTAAAATAGATGCGCTTGCAGCTGGCTTCTTGTAGGCAAGCAATATGGACCTAGCTAGCGTATTGTTCGTAACTTCGTAATGCCAGATAACGTTAGCTATCACAGTTTGTCCTGGCTAGCTAGGTGAAATTACAAGGATTCATAACCAAAGTTACCTAGATAGACTGGCTTTATACGAATGGGAAACAAGCTCCCTAGCGTTTAACTAAAGGGTTTCGGAAAATGTCAGGCAGTGCAAGGTAATTTAACAAGATAACTTAGTGAATATAACGAACATTGTGTGCATAACAGTTAAAATTACAGTAGAGTTAGCAAGCAAACAAGAACAATGAAGGATGACCAACTAAGTCAGTCTAAGGTTACAACAAATTGTATTTATTCCATCTCTAATGGAGTCACTCTAGGAAACAATCTATAGATAACCGCCTTGCTATTTTGTACACGTAGCTATCTCTTGGCCAGCTGAAATCAAACTGGTGTTAGCCAGCCAGTCAAGTTAGCGATTTGGTTTGCGTGTCACAGCTTGGTGCACGGATCGATCTCATGATCGGTGTGATCTTACCGCGTCCATAAAACTTTTTTCCACTGGTCACATCGAAGACTTTCATATTAACAGCCATCAAGATCCGGGGGTTTTGAACACCATCGTATTCCCCCAGTTGCTCCAAAGTGAAATCACGTCTTCTCATCTTGGGCAGGGACGAGGCCTCGTTTCCCTGGGCCGCGTCTGCACCGATCCGTCTTCCCCATCGCCGGTAAATCCCATAGCAAAGAGCCAGCACTAGGATTAAAACACTGAGATTCAGCAACATCCCGCCTGGACCGAGACCCGATTCAGGTTCCTCTGTTGTCCCCTGCCCGTTACTAGCGTCACCTACTCCACTCCTTCCATCCCCATCGTCCGCCATACTGCACGTTAGCGCCTACCCATCCTCCTCACCCGCCCACTTACATCTAAATCTAATTTGATTGGCCTGCGTCATTGTTTGATCTTGGGAGTTGTAGTCCATCCAAAGACCCCACCCCACAGAACTGAATGTTCTGATACAGTCCTGTGCCCCACCCCCATATTTAAACATTAAAGCTGGTAACTTCGCGGTAGTGGGTGCATAATGTGGTTCGGTCGCTAATTCTGATATATATCCACAATTATAGAACCTGCGTTTTTATTTGCCAGTTCACCAGAGTTCACAGTTGTCAAACTTGTACCAAAATCACATCTCTTTTACTAGAGGACACCAACAACTAGTTTTCTGTTTGAAGATACGTGATGTTAAATAACTGAAATCGGCTCCAAAACTAAGTATATGCTTCCTGGAATATTTATCTCCAGTAATACTTTTTAATATTTTATTTTTAAAGTATGTACTCCGATTAGATGGAAATATTGATTTACTCCTTCGATATCACATATATGCTTCCTGGCTCAGGGGTTTGTTTACAGAAAGGGGAAATTAAAGTTGCCTAAATTAGATACGAATAAATGTGGCATCACTTACAAGGCCTAGGGCAACCAGTACAAGTGGCATCAGAGCTGTGAGTGTGGAATGTGGAAATCCTGGAAGGAGTGCTGTAGTGGCCAGTTTTGACTAGGGAGGACAAAAGTGGGCACCTGTGTTCATGGAGGAATTAGAAGACTGCTATAATGCATTAAGCTGGCTGTCATTCGGAATATGCATCCTCACAGGTACGTTAGAAATGTAATGACATTCAACAGGCAGATGATAGGTGTGCTATAGAACAGTCATTTAAATTTTTTTTGATTACCAACCCGAAGATAATTTAAGCACACCAGACTAATAAATTAATAAAGATGCCATCCCTTTAGCTCGTCCGATTCTCTATTCTATTTGCTTCCTCCATGTTCCCAGGCTGATATGTAGAAATGTCCTGGATTTTGGAGGAATGAGGTCTGCCCTACCCCTGGTGGACTAGATACCCCAAAGGTATTTCCTATCAAATTTCATCGTAAACGTTCTTGGCAGTTACCAGTATTTATTATTTAGTGAACAAATTTTCACAATTGTGTAAATATTCATTGACCGATTTCAGAATTTCCAAAGGCTTATTCATTTACAATCACTATTTAATTTTAAAATTTATTTAAAATAAATTTAAAATGTACAACTTCAAATATAAGCTGTTCCTTTTAGTTTTATGACAGCCAGACAAATGCAACCAAATAACTTTATAGTCTGACGAGTTGGTAGTTACAATTTAAGAAGTATATGCAGAAGGGCGCTAAAATTGGTCAATGGTTAAAATCCCAGGATTATTTTCACATTTTCTTTCCTATTGCACAAAAAAATTAAATAAATTTAAGGTATTTTCAAGTTTAGAGTTGCTCCGTTGCAATCATTAAATAATAACCAACAGAATCTTCTCCGCAAATAGAATATACTAGGCACGATCACGAATTATGGAATAGAAAATCTGTTTACCTATCTGAAATTAAATCAGCTCTATGTAAGAAACTTACGTCTTTTTCCACTTAAATTTGATTTCAACAAGCTATTAGGCTACAGTTTGGTCCAAACTTCTACTTTGTAGTTCTTGGTTTTAAAAAGATTTAAACAACAGACGTGCTCGGAGCACGCCCCACTGCTCAAAGTTCTATGACATCATTATATTATGAAGCTTAGAGATTGGTCAATTTCCAAATGACGTCGGTGACGTTGCTTCGAGAGTAACGGGCGGATACTTTCAAAATGGAGGAAAAGCAAAAATGTTGGAGGGGAATAAAAACACAACAACAAATGACGTTTCAAAGATTATTTGCGAGTTGTAAGAGACTCTTACAGCTGAAATAAATATAATACGTTTATTTGTTCATTGGATTTCCAACTCAAACAAGAAAAATGAGTACTTCAATCGGCAATAAAATCGAGGTAAGTTAACGCAGGCTAATTTAGCCAGCTAGGTAGCTAGACTACTTGATAACTTTAACTTACCAAAATAGAATGCAATGTAAATTGGCTTGCTAAATTAGCGACAGTGAGCAAACATGATAGTCGTGCTCGATATATACCTGTTGTTATTACAACACATACCAAAACGTGTTTGCGAGCTCGAAGTTGCCAAGCGCAATATAATGGGTAATGTTAGCTAACTTAGCATGGAAACAGCACAGATGGTCCTGCGAACTCTCTGGGGGGCATCCATGATGCCAACCAAACTGGGAAGAACTGACATACACTCTTGTAACGGATTCGCACCAAAACACTACTCGACGAATAGCATCGTTAGCTGGCTAGTCAGCACGTTAAATTACAACAGTACATTTAACGTTACACTGCAATATGGTTTTAGGTATACATATTTGGATAACTTGGACAGCTTATAGAGTAGCTAACGTTAGCTAAGTGAAGTGTTTAGAGATTTGCTAGCAAACGTTAACCTTTTCTTACATTCGACAACGTTACATTAGCTGGCCGACGATTATTATGCGAGAAAATGAACAAGGTGATGTTTTTGTCATTCGGCGAAATAACTAGCGAAATCCCAGAAATTGGCAAACATTAGCCCACCAGCTGTCCATCACACATCAAGTGGGCTTGATTCTCGTTTCTGTTGCTAGGAAACGAATATAGCTGCCTAGTTGCCAGGGACCGGCGTCGGTGAACGTTCTGACAGCGGGAAAGAACCCGCAAAATTACCTGACAGGATCAGATGACAACAGCTTTGTCTTTGCAACTGACTTGGTTTATCAGCAGAAAGTGCACAGCATAGACAAGCTAGCTTTAAAATGGTCGGGCGAGTTCTTCATTACTTTTTGAAAAATCTGAGGAGCAAATGCAAATTAGCAGACGATGGTGATAAAGTATTTGCTGAAACGCAGGAACTCAGGATCGAGGTAACGTTAATGCAGTCTCTGACAAAGTTATGACGATGTAAATAGTATCCGGCCGTTTTACCAGTTGTATACTTCGAGGAATTTTGGTGATGTTGCTTTAGGTTGGGTGGAAGCTTCACTCAAGGATGTAGGATGTGTTATATCCAACACACTTTTGGTATTACTAATTTTGTGTTCGTTTCAACACATTTTGTGTCAAAATGCTATGTTTGTGTTACGAATACACAATGTATGTGTTAAAAAGGGAACCATGGTGTGTTGAAAGTAACAAAATGTATTGTCCTTGAGTAGACATGGAGGTGTGTTTTAAAAAAAGACACATTATGTGTTAAAAACAACACATCTGTTTTTAGAGTGTCTGTATTTGTTACACCAGTATTTCTCTTGCAGGATTTCAAGGTTCTTACCTTGCTCGGGAGAGGCTCATTTGCATGTGTGTATAGAGCGAAATCTACCAACACGGGGTTGGAGGTGGCAATCAAAACGGTAAGCCTCCTGCACTACATCGTGCTTTGCGTACTGTTACTGCAAGTTCTGTAGATAATGTTGCCTTTTACACTTCTCTTGTTTATGAATCAAACCCTTATTTGAAAAAAAAGGATGTCAGAAGAGGTACTGTTGTAATAGTTTAATCAAGGCGTAGGGTCTCCTTTTTGACAGTTATGAAGCAGGCTGTACCTGTGCACTGACTGGTAAAGTTGTTCGCCTGCAGATCGATAAGAAGGCGATGCACAAGGCCGGCATGGTCCAGCGGGTCAGTAACGAGGTGGAGATCCAGTGTCGGTTGAAGCACCCGTCGATATTGGAGGTGAGTGTGAGAGGCCGGGCTTGCGCTTGAGGGCTCGGTGCCAACATTTTTTCCCCAAGGAGCACACGTCCTCTTAAGTTGAAAACATTTAGGAGCACACTAATGCATCCCAGTTAGTGGATGTGCTCATAATCTGTTTTTCCAGTTGACACACATCAATTCTCAAGAGCAAACACTCCTGAACTTGAAGCACTGTAGAGCCCTGGCATATAAGAGGTGGTGAGTCACACCAAGTCATGACATGTGGATTACATGGATGGAAATGAACAGTCAAAGCATAATGAGTGCCTGAGAGAGGTAATAATAATACTTTCAATATGTGAAATATGGTTAATGTTCACAAGAAACCTGTTATAAATTTCTAAAAATCCAAGCTTTACAATTCACTTATGACATGGATATCACTGTAAAACCTTTCTGACATTGTATGTTGTTATGATTGTCTTAAAAAATAGGGAAACATTTATCTTAAAGTAGGCTATTTAGTTTGTTCGTAGATGGAGATTTATCCTTTCCCCCTCTAGTTTCCTGAGTGTAAATCAAAGATGGGAGGTTGGTTGTTTATGAGTGCTCTTCTCTCCTAGCTGTATAACTACTTTGAGGACAGTAACTACGTGTACCTGGTCCTGGAGATGTGTCACAATGGGGAGATGAGCCGGTACCTGAAGGACAGGAAGAAGCCCTTCACAGAGGACGAAGGTGTGCGCCGTATGACCTGTCAGTGTGTCCATCAGGGGAGCTGTTATTCATGTGTTATAGTCCGGAGTCACAGCTCTGTTTGTGTGTTATAGGGTAGTAATTACTGATGTGTTGTAACGGGGGAGCCTAGCTTTATTGTTCTTCTAATATGTGATCAGTCTTATTGCTGCATGTCAGCTCGAGTTCATGTACTGTGGTGTTAGCTTCAGTGTTGATGTGTTCCTATGGAAACGGTGCTTTGTGTTGTGGTGACTGAGTAACTTTTTTCTGTTTACGAAAGGGAATAACTGGAGCACAGGGATGCAGAATGAGCTCTTTAATGGTGCAACATAAAATGCTTTTTATATGACTCTGATGTAGACGCAGTAGCGTCAAAATGCGTTTTGTTTTGTACCATTAAAGGGCTTGTTTTGCATCCGTGTGCTCTAGACTTTTTCCTCCTGCAGTCTTATATTGTCCTTTACCTGAGAAGAACCGGACTGGCTTTTTGACAGGCCGATGCGCGGTGCCCTCTGTTTTTGTAACGTTGTTCTGTGTTTTGGGTCTTGCCAGCACGCCACTTCATGCACCAGATAGTGAAGGGCATGCTGTACCTGCACACGCACGGCATCATGCACCGGGACCTGACGCTGTCCAACCTGCTGCTCACCAGCAGCATGAACGTGAAGATCGCAGATTTCGGCCTGGCCACGCAGCTGAAGCTGCCCAGCGAGAAGCACTTCACCATGTGCGGCACGCCCAACTACATCTCGCCCGAGGTGGCCACGCACAGCGCCCACGGCCTGGAGTCGGACGTGTGGGCGCTGGGCTGCATGTTCTACGCCTTCCTGACGGGCCGGCCGCCCTTCGACACCGACACGGTGAAGAACACGCTCAACCGCGTGGTGCTGGGCGAGTACGACATGCCCGCGCACGCCTCCCGCCACGCCCAGGACCTCATCCACCAGCTGCTGCGCCGCAACCCCGCCGACCGGCCCAGCCTGGCCGCCGTGCTCGACCACCCCTTCATGACCAACCGCGGCGGGGGCGGGGCCAGGGACGGGCCGGCGCCGGCGGCGTCGGAGGGCTCCATGGACAGCGGCGTCGCCACCATCGCCACGGCCTCCAGCAGCGGGGGCAGCCGGCTCTACCAGAGGGCCCGGCACGTGGTGGGGCCCACCCTGCCCAACCGCCCGGCCCCCGTCCCGGCCGAACCCCGGCGGCCCTGCGACTCGGGGTGCGAGGGCAGGGGGGAGCGCTGGCCCCGCACCAACAGCCTGCCCAGGGGGGGCCGCGGGAGGACGTCCCAGAGGGGGGCGGATGAGGAGAGGCCCCACTCCCGGTACCTGAGGAAGGCCCACTCCCCTGTCTCGCCCAACTCCTCGGGCGTGATGCCGCAGGACGTCCTGCAGGGGGCGCTGGAGAGGTGCCGCTCTGTGGAGGTGCTGGCTGATTCGGGGAGGCAGGCCTTTCTCCCGGCCCCCAGCTACACAGACCCCCCGCGGGACCAGGGCTCCCCCCCACGCACCAAAACCACGCAGTAAGACAACGTGCTGATGACTCATCATCCTCTCAATGCTGTGGCTCTTCATCATGTCTCCTGTAATCATGCCTCACTTCCAGTGTGACCTGCCGTAACTTCACTGAGTCAGCCTATGCTTACTGCGTGAACTAGACCTGATGCTCATGGCTATAAATAACTGATACAGTTCTCATTAAGTGTCTTATCGGCCCTGTGTTCTGTAGTTGTTCCAGTGACCTTCGGTACGCACTTACTGCACGTCACTTTGGATAAAAGCGTCTGCCAAATAAATGTAATGATTCTTTTAGTAACGTCTAATCAGCCGTGTGGTTTTACATGGCTTCTGATTTGCACCAGCTGTGTAGTGTGGCTGGCTCTTACAGGGACAGTCATGCTCAGACACTTTTCTCAAGGGTTTAACAACACTGTACCACCTGGCAGTCAAACCCTGGACCCTCTGTTCTGTCCTTCAGTTATAAACCGCTGCATTTTGTTTGGTTCTTCTCTGACATTTCCTTTCTTTATGCTAAAAGTGAAGGCTTGCATTGTGACTGATATGGGGTGCGGTAGATGTGAACAGCAGCACTGGAAAGAGAGTGAGGTGTAGTTGTGTAAAATTCAGCGTTTGGTCTCTCTGTCTTCAGCTCCGGATCCTTCGTCCCCACTCACCCGTCCCTGCAGTTCAGCAAACAGACGACGGAGCCGGAGGGAGCTTCACGCTGGTTTAGTACAGAAGGTACTCTCTTCTCTTTCTTTAATGTCCACAGCGTTTGGTAAACCTGGCCACGTGAAAGTTTTATTTGGTGTGGCAGACCCAGCCTTTGAGCCCTGTTTTTGGGTTGTGGTGTTGGGTTTAGAACTGCAGTGGGGCTAAGGTGTTTTCATTGAGAATTTCTTATTTAGATACGACTCTGATGAGTTTCTCATGTTCTGATTGCAGCCGGCACTGATTAGGGCATTCTGATTGTAGCAAGGCACTGATTATAACAAGGTTCTGATTATAGCATTCTGATTGTGACTAAGCTTTGATTGTAGCATTCTGATTGTAACCAGACATTGATTACAGCGTTCTGATTGTAACTAGGCTTTGATTATAGCATTCTGATTGTAACTAGGCTTTGATTATAACATTCTGATTCTAACAATGCTCATACTTGTCAGGACCAACCAAAGGACCCACAGACACGAGCGCCCATAGCAACAGTGGCAGTTTCCATGGCGGCCGGGAGCCCTTGGTAGCGCATAACTCTTGGGGTGACAACCAGAGGAGCGGGGGTGGGAACCCCGCCCACAGCGTCCCCCAGACCATCTCCAGGGCCTACAAGGAGAATGCAGGAGGAGCCATCGAGAGCCACGCCCCTTTCCCTGAACGCGGCCTCCCCTCATCTAAAGACCAGCCGCGGGGCGCCCCAGAGAAACGGCCCTACAAGAACACGCTCCCTGCCCTGTGTGCCGTCCGCCTGAAGCCCATCAGGCAGAAGACCAAAAACGCTGTGGTGAGAACGCCTTTTAGAACATAAAGCACAGCATGCACCATAGATATAAAGTACCATATGCTCCATAGATACGACACACAGCATGTGCCATAGATGCAAAGCACTATATGCATCATAGATATAAAGCACCGTATGCACCATAGACATAAACCACCATATGCACCATTGATATAAAGCACCGTATGAACCATAGACGTAAAGCACCATATGCCTTCCACTGTAGCCTTACCTGTCATGCATTTCTCTGAGCCTGTGCTGTATGTCTCCAGGTGAGCATTCTGGAGACGGGGGAGGTGTGCATGGAGATGCTGAAGGGCCATGGGTCTCAGGAGCGGGTCAGAGAGGTGCTCCGGATATCCTGCGATGGGTCAACGGTGAGTGCGCCGACAGCCGCTCCATTTCCACACTTTTCATTTCACTCTGTGTCATTTCAGAGATCGTTTCACTCTGTCATTTCAGAGATCGTTTCACTCTGTCATTTCAGAGATCGTTTCACTCCGTGTCATTTCAGAGATCGTTTCACTCCGTGTCATTTCAGAGATCGTTTCACTCCGTGTCATTTCAGAGATCGTTTCACTCCGTGTCATTTCAGAGATCGTTTCACTCTGTGTCATTTCAGAGATCGTTTCACTCCGTGTCATTTCAGAGATCGTTTCACTCTGTGTCATTTCAGAGATCGTTTCACTCTGTCATTTCAGAGATCGTTTCACTCTGTGTCATTTCAGAGATTTCTGCACGTGATTTCAGTGCATTATCATTTAATTCTGTCATTTTAGAACTTTGGCACGTTATTCTGGGTCGTTCATTTGTGGATTATGATTTTCCTCTGTTTGCAGGTCACCATCTATCAGCCGAACGAGGGCATGGGCTTCCCCCTGCAGGACCGCCCCCCCACCCCTCCGGAAGACCTCTTCATCTGCAGTCATGAGGATTTGCCAGGTAAACGCCAACGGCAACCGCAACGAGCATGTTGCATGGCAACACCAATCACAATGAGCGCTTTCCCGGGCACACACCAATCACAATGAGCGCTTTAGCAGGTGCACACTAATCATAATGCACACTTTATCAGGTACACACTAATTACAACGAGCACTTTCAAGTACTCACCAGTCACAACGACCGCTTTACCAGATACCGACCAATCACAATGAGTGCTTTGCACACCAGCACCAATCACAATGACCGACTATATTTGTATCCGTCTCGTTCCCTGCAGAGAAGTACTGGAAGAAGTACCATTATGCCTCGAAGTTTGTGCAGCTGGTTAAATCGAAGACCCCGAAAGTTACGCTGTACACAAAGCATGGCAAGTGTGTTCTGATGGAGAACTCGCCCAGCGCTGACCTGGAGGTGTCTTTCTACGACGGTGAGCGCTGCTGCACAACTCCACATAATGAAGTCTGCATCTTAACCTACTGCATGGTACTCATCAACTGCTTAAAATGGCTGCTTGTAACACTACATAGGTCAACAGACCAATGTGCTGCATGTTATTCAGCTGCTCAAAATGGCCGCTTAATGTTCCCGGCACTGGGCTAACATGTGAGAAAGCCTCTAGTCTAAATGCAAAAGATTTAGTGTTGTTCAGGTACAGGTCTCTCCGGTGGCAGTGTACAGTACTGGCTTGTTTGAATATTTGCCTTTAAACTTTACCCCTCGTGTGTGGGGGGAATGAGCGGGTAATGTTGACAGAAGTGTGGTGGTGTAGCCGACAGGCTGAGGAGTGTTTCTGCAGGATCTGTGCATAATGCAGCACTTGTGTGATTTATAGTTTTTATTCACACAGTTTTACATTTACCAACGATATGTTCCGGCCTGAAGTGTTTACTGGCACGAAGCCTCTGTAATTTTCTGCAAGGTGGAACATTGTGCACTGAACTGAATACAGCACACTTAAGACTGGAAGAAATGTGGAATCTGTCACAGTTTAACTCAATGGATAATTGTCTGGTAACATTTTGATGCCTGTACAGACACGGTGTGTTCTGTGATTGGTTAAACTGAAATGGACACGCGTTAATTGGGCAAATGGCAGCCCTCATTGGATGATAGGCCATGTTTAACACAGTATCGCCGGTTCCTCTGCTCCAGGTGCGAAGACTCACAGGACGGCGGAGCTGGTGCGTGTGGTGGAGAGCTCAGGGAAGTCCTACACAGTGAAGGGGGAGGTGGGGCTAAACGGCCTCAGCCCCACCAGCAGGGCCTACATGGAGCTCACCGATGAGGTGAGCCTTCCGGACTGTACCATTACAATACAAAACACAGGGGGGTACATGGAGCTCACCGATGAGGTGAGCCTTCCGGACTGCACCATTACAACACGGGGGGGGGGGGGGCTACTTAGAGCTCACCGATGAGGTGAGCCTTCCGGACTGCACCATTACAACACGGGGGGGGGGGGGGGGGGGGGGGCTACTTAGAGCTCACCGATGAGGTAAGCCTTCTGGACTGTACCATTACAACACGGGGGGGGTGTTGCATGGAGCTCACAGATGAGGTAAGCCTTCCGGACTGTACCTTTACAACCCAGAACATGGGGGGGGGCTACATGGATGTAAGTCTTCTGGACTAAACCAATATAACACTATTAGAACACACTGCACTGTATCACATTACCAGGATGGGAAGTGGCCAAAACATTAACTGCAAAGTTTAAACTACTGCATGCCTCAATGACAGAATCTTATTCTGAAAGCCCCTCAGCCTTATGAAGAGGGCGTAGAGAGGCACCCCTGCAGGGCGTGTAAGTGAACGTTGTCGTCGTTCTCCAGGGCCACCACATGTGTCTGGCCATCGAAGCCGCCATCACCTCAGAGGAGCAGCGGACGGGCTCCTCCACGCCGTTCTTCCCCATCACCATCGGCAGGTGAGACAGGAAGCGCTGAATGCCTGCAGCCAGACCGCTCTTACAACAGCCTGCTCCAGCCATCAGCCCAAATACGTTAGATAGGCACGTTTAACCCTTTGAAGAGTAGGTTTTTGGAATGTTTTTTCAACATTCTAAGTCAGTGCTTTCAGTTGCCAGCAGTGATTGTGACATCAGCATTAGAATGTTCATTTAAGGACATTCTAATCACGTTTGTGATCTCACACCATAAAGGGTTCATTGTGGCCCTGCTGGCCCAGTGTAAGGTGTGTGTGTGTGCGTGTGCGTGTGAATCTGCTCTGCTCTGAGGTGAGCCGCGCCCAAACCCCAATTCTGCTCCTTCAGGAGGCCGCCCAAGGCTGACTCCCCCAGCCCATCTTCCCAGAATGCACCAGGGTGGAGGCCTCCTGCCATTTCTGACGTAGCACAGGTCTGCTCTTCCCCCCCTACCCAGGCCCCCCACATCACCCCCTCGGTAAGAGCACCTCCTCACACTAAATACCTCCACGTATACACTTACCTACCCTGTATTTACCGTCTGAAAACTGAGACCTTCCGAACTCTTACTCTTAACTTCCGTTACTCTTAATGTAAACTTAGTGCTCATTGTGTGGGTGGTAGATTGTATTAGATTTTTGAACTTGCTAAATACGTGGAAGTGAAGCTTCCCTGTCACACTGAAACTTCAGCGCACTGCTGTAAGTTGCTCTGGATAAGAGTGTTTGCCAGACAGTTTTAATTTAAATGGAAATGTAGCCCCACAGTAAAGTGACTCCTCACACTAATGCCCCACCCTCACATTAAGATCTCTGTAAGATGACCCTCAGACAGTCTGTTAGTGTCACATAAAAGGCTTTTAACATGATTTTGATAGGTCTACCTTCTCTATCACAGCACTGACTTCATTATGATTTTGACCGCAGTCGAAATGCAAATTGCGTTTCAGCCATTTGGCGGACGCTTCCAGGCATCGCAGCAATCAGAAGGTGCATTTCATAATGTTCACTAGGCCTAGAGGTGAGTCGAGGCAAATGAAATCCAGGCCACCGTAGAGGATGCAGGCCACAACAGGTCCTGCAAAAACAAGACCGGTTAGCAACCAAACAGAAAGGAAAGCCTCAGCACCCACAGAAGCACACAGCAAATCTGCTCACTGTACCCTAATCCCATAATCCTCAAGAGGAACACAACAAACGCACAAACAGCTGCCGTTTCCTAATCACCTGAAAGGTTTGCTTGGACTACAGAAGGAGGCTGCAGTTACACGTTAGCACGGCTGGTCTCTCTCCTCAGATGATTTCCTACGACGGGTCAGACTTCACTACTGCCAGCCTGATGAAGAACACCTCCCCCTCCGCCCAGAAAGGGCACACCTCCAGCACCGGCAAGGTGCTCAAGTCTGTGTTTGTGCCCAACATCGGCTGGGCCTCGCAGGTAACTGCTCAACTCATACACACAGCACTGACACAGCACGGGTAACTCACACACAGTCTCCCCAAACCACCGCACGTTTCCCCTTATATACAAAAAGGTCAAAGAAAAACACAAAGTCATCTAATAAAGACACAGTCATGGCAAAACAGTACAGATCAATGATCCTGCTTGCACTACCTCTGTAAGCGTATCACACCTGGGTTAACCTTTGTATCTGGCTGAGTGCTGACCCATAGGTATCAAGATCTTTAGTCAGCACCCAACCACCAAAGACACCAACTTGTTCCCCATGACATCAGCTTTCCAACAATACAAAACATGAGTGCATTGCATTATGGGGAACCTGAAGTTCACACAATGCTGATCCAGTCGGGTGTTCTGCGCCTGAACACTGTCTCTTCATCACACTTGCTGACTCCCTGTCAGCACAGTGAACAGTCTGTTTTCCTTTGAGGGCCTGATAAGAGGCAGACTTCTGTGAACTGCCCTACAGCACTGACCTTGTATTTGTGCTGATAATAGTGTACCTCTGCGTGCGTGTGCGTGTGTGTGCGTGTGCGCGTGTGTGCGTGTGCGTGTGCGTGTGCGTGTGCGTGTGCGTGTGCGTGCGTGCGCGTGCGTGCGTGTGCGTGCGCGCGCGCGCGCGTGTGTGTGTGTGTGTGTGTGTGTGTGTGTGTGAGATGACTGACGATGCGCTCTGTCTGGGTCCTACAGCTGACCAGTGGGGAGGTCTGGGTGCAGTTCAACGACGGGTCACAGCTGGTGGTGCAGGCTGGAGTTTCCTCCATTATTTACACGTCACCCGACGGACGCACCACCAGGTACCTCCAACAATGCCGCCTCCATGTTTAAATTCGGTTTAGTATCGGCGCGAGGAGTTTTTCCCGCTCTTTCAGACTCCGATGCAAGCTGTGCCTTTCTGTTTTACCTCCTTTCAGTTACAAAGAGAACGAGAAACTTCCGGAACACGTGAAGGAGAAGCTGCACTGCCTGTCGTCCATCCTGGGGCTGTTGGCCAGTCCTGCAGGGCGGCGCTAGCGAGCGCTCTGTCCTCACACTCACTCCTGTGGTGCCTTACAGACAGACCTGCGTTACCTGGGAAAATGCCACTCTCCAAACTTATCCCCATTCCAGAGCGACAGACCCTTCTGCACTCTCCACACTTAGCCCCATTCCAGAGTAACAGGCCCTTCTGGATACCCTGTGCGTGTAAATACCTGTAAAATGAAATTAAGTGTAAAAGAATAATGTAAAAGAATATATATTTTTAACTTTTTTTCTTGTTGTACTTCCTGTACGCATCTCAGGAGAGCATCCCCGAAGGCAGCTTTACATTTTGCGTCCTCCTCGTTTATGCCGTAGCCTCAATGAAATGTACGCTGTTGTTAATGCAAAACAAAACAGAACAAAAAGTTTTAAATAAAAGCAGCGTGGGCTGGGTGGACATGGAGTCTGTTACTGTTCACAAGCTTTTGATTTTTTTATCCCCCTACTTGAGCAGTCTAAATGAAATCTCAGACGATGGAGAGGCACTTACTATTGTTGCCACGCAAGTGTTTATTAAAAGAACTATATAAAATATTAAAGTGTTGAACCATAATGTAAAAAACTTCAGTTCTAACATTCTCTACTTTCACCTTCAAAGTACTGAAAAACCCATGGTCTGGGTACTGTCTCTTGACACAGTAATACAGTATAATAAATGTATAGCTATTACATTTTGTATACAATTTACATGACGACATTAGACTGGTTTGTGTAGAATTAGGTAGGCAAGATATTTTCCCCAGTTCACAATAATGCAAATTTTATCTTTCTTGCTACGTACAATCCACATTTGGGGTTAGACTATATTTATCTAATAGTGTTTACCAAAAAAATATTTGATGTTAAAAATGATGCATATTTCATCTTAAATGAAACTACAGATTAATGAAAGTTGACTATTGGAAAATTAAACTCAAAAATAGCTTTTTTGGCTGATTAGATCATGTTCTTAACACCAAACATTCAAAATGTTTTGTTCAGTATTTTCAGATGGTTAAAATACCTGCTCTTGTTTTATTTCCCTTGGTACAGAAGAGGAACTAGGGGCACGTCCATCATAAATATGATGAAATATAAATCCGATCTCATATATACACAGAATTCTGGTGAAAATGTATGCGTATGAACATAATGGTGTTGTGCAGCAAGGAGTTGCCAGAACGTACAGTACGAAAGCTGATGCATTAAGTCTGACCATTAACTGCTGATATGTACTTAGGTTCGGAACCTAAATGACTGGTTAGAATTTGGAATCTAGAACTACTCTGCTACTTCTCTGCAGAGCTTAGACCAAGGCTGCCCAACCCTATTCCTGGAGATCTACCATCCTGTTGCTTTTCACTCCAGCCCTGACAAAGCACACCTCATTCAACAGCTAGACAATCTTGTTAAGACGCTAATTAGAAGAATCAGGTATTCCACCGGGTGGTAGACTTCCAGGAACAGGGTAGGGCAGCCCTAGTTTAGACGATCCTGTTCTGCTATGATTTGTCAATTGGAGTTATTCCTGAAATTTTCCGATAATCTCTCCCTTACAGTAGATGGCGGTATACACCTTTACTTGGTGCGAACCTATTCCAGCACAGTAAAGAAGTAGGTGTTGAAAAAGAGGAAGAAGAAGAAATTAGAACAAACAAGTCGAAGATATTTGGGCATAGCTATGGATTTATACGGCCGAATGGAGTCACTCGGGTTGAAGAATATGCTGTCACTCAATACGATTTTATATAACTCGCTACTATAACTTTTTAGATAAAACTATCTAGTTTATTTTGAGTTGTAACGTTAACACATTACAGAAATATGTAAATTGAAACTAAACATTGCGGTATACATTATTAAAAACGTTTACCTTTGGTCAAACCCCTTTTTCAGCCAACAACTGGTTCGCCAGCTAAGTAGAATCACATGATACCTTTTATGTCATATGACAAACGAACCGATGTGGAGTTGCTCTGTGGTTCAGCCGTGACACTAGCGCGGAGAAATCAGAGATGAACACTGATGAAGGCTGTGTTCTCCCTCATCCGCAGTGATCGGACAAATATGCGGAACATGGGACGAAATCTGGAGACGTTCGCCGTGGTTACCGCCGTTTGCTTTATAGGTGAGCACTCAAACTGCTGAAAGATACGCGGAAACAAGGCTGAAACATGAAAGTTTGTGTTCGTTTAAATACCGTCTGCAGTCGTTTTAACATTCAGTAACTGGTTTGTTTTTGCGCCTATTGAGTTTAGCGAAACTTAGGAAGGAAAAATTAACTAGAAGTAACTAATACAAATACTTAGGAAAATGAAGGCTTGAAGGCTTGCGTTCTGCCTGAGGGAAGATCTCGTGATGCAGGCGAGGCGTCTAATTCAAACATGATTCACTTAATTAACATTAAGGTCAGGGTGAAAACGTTTGTCGAAGATAGAAGAATTGCATCCGTTTTTCAGATTGCCAAAAGCATCTGGTTGGTAGTGGACCCCCTGGTTTCTATTGTTGAACGTTTCTTTTTGTCTCCCGAATAGACTGTTTGGATGTTATAAATGTGTGGGCTTGCCTGCATGGTGGTTCGTCTGAATAGGACTGTCTTTGGTATTGACCAGAAAAAAATTATTAATTTATAGTGTAAGGAAGTTCACTTTTTAAATTAGCAGTGTATTTTAACAACATAAGCCATAGTAACAACAAACAACACACTAAATGAAATTGACTCAGTCAACCGTAACGAGTTACCGTACAATGCAAAGGCTCGTTCTGAATCATATGTGCAATGTCTGTAGGCGTGAAACAAGAATAAATTGAAGGAGAATAAGAAAACAAACAAAAAAGCAAGTTCGCTTGTTGTGATTTGCCCGATTGGACCAGAACACGTGTTCATTCTATTTAGACTGCGGTCTGGGTCTTGAAGGTTTGTGTGAAATTTCTTTTAGATAAATTCACACAGAGACCTTGAATTTAATGAGTGAATTGTGCGGAACAGCATCATGTAGTGAATTATGGTCTGCAAGCACGCTGTTATGTGTTACGGGTAGGAATATTACCAGATTTTTTTTCTTTTCATTTTCTTTTTGTTCAGTCCGTCCGTCTGAAGACCATTAAGCGTAGGCCACCAAGAGCTGTTTGTTGGTAATAAGAATGACACAATGTAATGCAAAATCATTTTCAATAGGGGGTTGCTGGTTCAGAATCTCGTATGGAGTTATTCTGTGCGAGGCAACCAAAATAAAAACCGATTATCCTACAGTGGCAAATGCCTATATTGTTTTTAATAACATTTTCAGAGATGATTTCTTCATATGTTTATATTTTTACCAGATGGTGACTCTTTCATCAAATGGTATCACACGATGTGAGCTTGGAAAGTAGCCTATATTTATTTCATGGCAAAGTTTGGCCAAACTGCCTGTAAACAGCAATTAACAGGTTAACAGTAGCACTTCATCAGCATTATCATCATCATCATCTCTGATCTTTGTTTAAACAGCGTTTGCCTTGTTTTTGCTGTTTAGGTTAAGTTACTGTGGCTATTCTACGTTAAATTACATTGCAGCATTTAGCAGGTGTCACCCCTGTCTTGTTTAATTGGTATTGTGTAGAGAAGAACAAACCCCCTTGTTTTGTCTGCTTAATTTTATGGGTGAAATATCTTAGTTTTCTACATCTGTGTTGGCCTATCTATCTATCGGTAGGTTTTTGGGTAAAAGTTCTCTTCCAAATACAATGAAAGCTTTCATCAAATGTAGTTTCTCATAACGGGCAATATTTTTTCTTAATTAAAAAAAAAATTTTGCTTATTTTTTTGATTAGTTACAATTTTTAACTCCGCTCTGCCGCTTTGTATTTCTGTATTAATCTATTTTTCATCTCTCAGAATATTTCTCATGCGTCATCTTGCTGGGAAAACGAGAACTTGTGTCACTGATGCTTCAGAACAGTTTTTTTTTCCCAAAAGTTCCTTTGAGGTGACATGTCTACAAATAAGCAGCCTATACACTGTTGCCTGTTTCATAAAAAACCCCTTTCTCTGGTCAGTTTGATTTTATTATGAATGGGTAATTCCATTATAAATCGACAGGAAATTGCCTGTTGGCCTTTTCCTGTTTTTCGCCTTTATGTTGTGTACTCGTCCACGTGCAGATGGTTAAAGTAGAAACATTAGTCATTTTTTTCCCCAGAAACACCCTGTGCTAAATCCTTTTTGCCCATCTTAACTTAACAGGGGGGCAGTCAGGTTACCATGGCAATTACATATAGTGCAGATTTCATAGAAGGATTATTGAGGGGACGTATGAACTTTGACAGCATGTCTGAAACTTTGAAGCTTTTACCTTTCCTCAACAAAAAAATTTTATACAGTGACACCCTCTTGCCATCGACCTTGATTGACTTAATACTAACATCTTGTGAATAAAGAACCTTTCATTTAGAGGGGGGAGAGAGGAAGAAGGGACACTATTTGAAAACTTGATGCCCTTGCTAGCTGTTGGCCAGGGACAATAAACAAACACAATGATGTTCAAACTCGCCTGTATCATTGATCATAAGTGTTAGTTATTTATCTGACATATTTATTTAACTGTAATAAATATTTATAGATGTGTTTTTGTGAATTGGCATCAAAATGGTTAGGGTATTTCTTCTTGGCTAAATTTCTATGATATATGCTTCTTGCCACAGAAGACTGGCTGTGTATAAGCATCCTTTTGTAAAAGCATAATTTAAAAAATTTGATCATCAAGGGTTTCACAGAGTTTTTGTTGATAAAACAATTTTTGCAAATGTACTTAATGTGACTTCCTGTTAAGTGAGGTTAAAAATCTAATTGAGAAAACTTGGTCCAAAGTTCAACTTTTTTTCTATGGCTCTTGTCAGAAGAGTTTTGCAAATATAGTTACAGGGATTTTTTTTGGGTGTCGTTTATCTTTTTTTGTGAGTTTATTTTGGATGAAAAATAGTGAAGTGAAAATAGTGAACAATTCTCCAGCTGCAAACGTAAAACCAGGTAGTTTCAACATCGGCAGTCTGATTTTGTGTGATGTTGTACTCTTCTATATTCTATCATTGACTAGTTTTTCTGTTTCCTTAATTTATTCTTTTTTTATTTCTTTTTATTTTTCAGGGATAATTAGTTATAATTTTGCCCTCAACACATCATCTCCACAGTTTAAAACAATCTCCAGAGAAACTCACACGGCTGAATTAAAATGAGTGACTGACTAACTGCATTGATAGGAATTCAAGAAAATGTGCTGTGAAAACTAGACCCAGTTCTTACAGTGTGGATAGTTCCTTTATACCGTTTTCTCAACCCACGATTTTTTGGCCTAGTTACTCGAAACAGATTGTCCAGATTTAGGATAAGAACATTAGCACAACAATCTCTGTTTTCAAGTGTATAAGCAAGGGAAGGAATTCAAGCGAGGCATTTAGAGACTAATTATTAAAGGTCATATGACCTACTTGGGAGTAATTGCATTTCTCCACTGGGTGTTTTTTGCTCCGAACAGGGGTGCACAACTCCAGTCCCGGTGGGCTGGTTTCGGTTCTGAACATTTACTGCAGTTTTAGTTTTCTGACAGCTGCATAAACTACACGACAGTAAACTACACTAACTCTAACCCTAACCATAAAAATAGCAATGAGTCTCTCTTGCTTGCTCCATATAGGCCTAGTAATATTGGGTAGTTTCATCTTCTGAAACAGGTTTGTAATCACCTGAAAACTAACATTTTTGGAAGTCCTTTCATTTCTGTAATGGTTTCTGCATTTAAATGGTGCTTTCAACCTCCCAGAAACTTCCAACTCTTACCAGACAACCCTTACAACCGTTGCCTGAGCAACCTTACCCAGTTATAAGACCAGGTGTATTTTTGGCTGGACCACAACAGCGGGGCCAGCCCTACAAACGCGAATGTCTGTGACTGACTGAGTGGCTGAGTGATGAAGTTACACCACTGGTTGGCCGGAGAGGTCCAGCCATGTACTAGGTTTTGACCTGGTCTTGTTTAAATGCCATTTTGGACGCTTCAGTGGCAATGACAACTTCCTCCATACCAGCTGAGGTTGACTCAGTTCAGCCTTTCCTGTTCTGTAGCTTGCAGTCAGGTGTGCGTGTTGTTGGACTCTCTCCAGTGTGGAGGGAGAAGGCCTCTCTGGTGTTTGCAAGACAGAAAAACATCTTTGATCAAAAAAAAAAAAAAGAAGTTCCCTGACATGCATATGTATACATTTTTTTTTGATTGCGGTTGAAGCGTCAATTAAGCGGAACTGGAGACAGCTGGCCGTCGCCGAACACCTGTCCTCGCTAAAACAGGGTTGGTTTTAAGAGAACACTCAGCTGAAGTTACCGTCGCTACGTGAAGCCGCGTTGTCCTGTTGACACAACGCACGCGCACGCGTCTCAGAAGCTGTACGTGAACGTGTTCAGGTGTTTTTATTCGTTCTTCTGCTGTCTGCCATGTTGTTGACTGCGAGAGAGAGAGAGAGAGAGAGAGAGAGAGAGAGAGAGAGAGAGAGAGAGAGAGAGAGAGAGAATACAGGACATGAGGACAGTGGAATGTCTGTTGCTCAGCTGATTATCTGGGCGTGGTCTTCTGCAAACAACGGGTTACATTGAGACAGTCAGAGGGAGATCATTTGCTAGTTCCAGCTCTTTTTTTTTTCTTTTCTTTTTTTACTTTCTGACTGTTGTTCTTTGTGTGCGACTCTGGACTCATGATGACCGCACTGACCCCTCCCCTCTTGTGACAGCAGCAGCTGATTTATCCGCATTCGTGCAGCTAGACAGATGTCTGCGTTTGTTTGTTTACTGGCTTCTGCCTTTGGCTTGGATGGTGGCTGTGAGAAGTAGTTTTGCTTTCACACTCAAAACGCAAACCGCGTTACCACTGTATTTCAAATTTTTTGTTTTTGCTGAGCATCCCGGATGATCCCACACTCAAGCTGTCAACACGGAGAGGGTTCCTAACGGCTGACAGTCCGGTTCTGCCCTGGCTGAACGGCACCAGGAGGCGACCTACAGAAATGACGGAAAGAGCTTCACTTTGAAAGTGAAATTACCTGACTTTGTATCTGTGCTTTTTACACGCGAGTTTCTTTCAGTGCAGTGGTTTTCTGATCATGAACTCAATGACCTGCCACCACCAGTGCTACCTTCAACACACCCACCAGAGACCCTCCTTACATACCAGACCAGAACCAAGAAAATGGTACTTTAAAAAAAAACCTTAATTGTCTGGTTTAGATAAGGAATAAACATTCAGTTGTAACATGGTTATTTCCTTTAAAGTGCTTTACTGCATATTCCAATAGTTAGAACCTATTCGGCTGCTAAGATGGATGTGTGTCCACTGTGAGGCAATGTTACATTCGAACCTGGTTAATTCAGGACCAGAAGTCACAATCAAATGTTATTGGTTTAATGATTGACCAATTAGAATTGACCCCATTAATCTATGAACAAATCTGAGGCAATAGCACAAAAAGTAACTCCACTGAATTCCCCCCCCCCCCCCCTCTCTCTCTCCCTCTCCCTCTCCCTCTCCCTCTCCCTCTCCCTCTCTCTCTCTCTCTCCCCTCCCTCCCTCTCTCTCTCCCTCTCTCTCTCTCTCTCGCTCTCTCAGGTGTGGTGGTTGGCCAGACCACGCTCGCCCCCGCCGTGACGAACTCCACGGTGGACGCGAACGTGACGATGACCACGCCCATTATGCCCACCCCCACCGCCTCCGCCTGTTCCGCCTTCAACGTGTCTACCTGCGAGGTGTGCTCCCCAGGATCCTACTATGACAACGGTATGCCCCGCCCTCATCACCCCCCCCCCCCCAATGTGTTTCCATGGATACACTGAATGTGGGAACCTGTGCCTCTTAATCGATATCAAGATGGCGGTTCAGCTTTCCACAGTGCCAGTGCAGCTGCCTAACTTCGTCCATAAGAGAGTGTGTGTCACTCAAAGTGAAAGACGTTTTTTTATAACTTAAACTGTGGAGTTTTCTGGGTGCTGAAAACCACACAAAATGTGATTTAATATACTAGTTTCAGATGCCACAATTCAACCTTTTCACCTGAAAACACTTGCCAATTTCCTTCACAAATGACGACTAAAAGACTCAGTGTTGTTGTCCTGCAGGACAGTGTTCCTCCTTGTGTGAACAAGAACAAATCTGGGAACCTTTTTGTAAATACAATCATTGTTTTGTTTTGTTTTTTAGTGTGAAGTTAACCTTGTCATTTTGTTTTCTTTCTAAATGTCACATCCATAATGCCAATATTGCTGGCAGATTTATTTATTTATTTATTTATTTAAATCAGTGGCCATATTGCATTAATTGTGTGTTACATGGGCAGATCGCCCATGTTTATATCACATATCATCTCGAAAGCAGAACCAGGAAAACCACTACAGGAACAGGAACAACAGTCTTCTGTTGTCAATTGTCGCCCTGGGAAACCCGGGAAAGAACAATCCCTGTTACAACCACAGCCTTATGACTCCTATGACTCCTATGACTCCTATGACTCCTATGACTCTTAGGCACAAGGCTGCTCTCATCTGTAAAGTGAGCTGTGCTCATGTTCTGTATGTGAGCGTGGAGTCTGTGTGCCACCTTACCTCTGTGCTGTCGCGGGTGACGGCGGCGGTTAGCACGATGGCTTTAGAGTTTTAGCGCAATGGCTTTAGCATGATGGCTTTAGCATTTTAGCGCGATGGCTTTTGAGTTTTAGCGCTTTAGCCCAATGGCTGTCGCACTTTAGCGCGATGGCTTTAGCCCGATGGCTGTAGCATTTTAGCATTTTAGCGCGATGGCTTTAGCGTTTTATCCCGATGGCTGTAGCGTTTTAGTGCTTTAGCGGTGACTCCCTGCCCCTCCCCTCAGAAACGCTGCTGTGCTCGTGCTGCCCGGAGTCGGGCCTGTGCCTGCAGCCTGAGGCCTGCCCGGCCTGTGAGAGGGGATCCTACCAGCCGCTCAGCGGCCAGCTGCACTGCCTGCCCTGCCGACAGGGCTCCTACAGCAAGTGAGTATAACACGCACACGCGTGTACAAATACACACATGCTCACGCATGAACAAATATACACACGCACACACATGAACAAATATACACACGCACACACATACACGCATGTACAAATATATACACATACACTCACACACAAACACACACTCACTCACACTCACTCACTCTCTCTCACACACACACACACACGCAAGCATAAGCACACAAACACACATACACACACACAATGCTGATGAAATCCTCTCTCTCTCTCTCTCTCTCTCTCTCTCTCTCTCTCTCTCTCTCTCTCTCTCTCTCTCTCTCTCTCTCTCTCTCTCTCTCTCTCTCTCTCTCTCTCTCTCTCTCTCTCTCTCTCTCTCTCTCTCTCTCTCTCTCTCTCTCTCTCTCAGTGTTACAGGTAGCAGTACATGCCAGTCCTGCCCAGCTGGATCCTTTGCTAACACCACAGGGTCAGAGTCCTGTAGAAACTGCTCCGCTGGTACGCACACCTGCATGCTGTACCCTGCCCCCTGGCTGACACATTGTGTACTGCATTTACACACTGGCTAACAGGCTGTGTGTTGGATATTCTAAATGATCTGCATGGCCTGAGTGTAGAGATTAGACTATTCTGTGCTGATGTTAGAAGATAAAATGATGTTTTATCACAAGGGATTTTCTTCCTTGCGCATACATACAGAACTGTAGGCAGGACACATTACATGTAAAACAGTGGACTGTGCTAAATTTCACACTATTTGTGCGAATATGGAGACAAGTCTACAAGCTGGTAAATAGTAGAAAAACAGTTTAACAAAAAAGAGCCGTTGTAAAATGACTTGTTCAGAAAGTGTTCTCTTCTTCCCCTTATTTGAGTACAGACGGAATGATTATAGGTAATTTCCCAACACTGGGGAGGAAACAAAAAAAAATAGTTGATGATTTTTCTATCATATGACTCAATTGCACAAGGCCCTGAAAAGTGTGGGATGTTATTGCATAGTGACCCCTGACCCCACAGCTCTGTCAGAACCATCATTACACTGAGCATCCTGACTATGCTTTTCGGACTTTGTAACTTTCAAAAGTCCCCCTGCCCCCTACACACTGTTTAGTAGACACAATCAGAGACTGGACTGAAAAGAATCAGTACACAAATAATGAAATTTAAAAAACAAAAACATTCTCTCTGTGTGGAAGTTGGCTTGTTGACATTCTTGCTGTGGGGGTGCTTGTCTTGTATAGTTACATACTGCAAAAATGGCTTCCAAAGGAAAATTGACCGTCCTTGAACTTGATCATCTGCATGTTTGTTTTATGATCAGTTTGTACACTGGTTATATAAAACAAAATTTTGTTTTCAGCTTTTTAAACGATTTGACATTATTTTAAACTATTTACACTATTACATTCCATTAGATTGCATTATATGCTCTGCTAACATGCAGCTGGGTGTGTCACATTCCGATCAGTCTGACCGGGACTAAACCTTGAAGAGAAAATGTTTTGAATTTGAGAAACGGTTCCAGTCATTAAATGCTTCATTCCAATAAACTCACATAAACCAAGCATGATATTCCTAAATTTATATCTAATGTCTATATTTGTAATTTTTTTCTTCCATATTGTTTTGTTCTGTTTCATATCTTTTGTATGAGTGCTTGCATGCTCATAATCGCTGGTGTGCTTGTAGTCAGGGGGATGAGTGTTTGAATGTGACTAATCCCTGGTGTGTTTGTAGTCAGGGGGATGAGTGTTTGAATGTCACTAATCGCTGGTGTGTTTGTAGTCGGGGGGGATGAGTGTTTGAATGTCACTAATCCCTGGTGTGTTTGTAGTCGGGGGGGATGAGTGTTTGAATGTCACTAATCGCTGGTGTGTTTTCTCAGGCTTTTACTCGTTGGGGCCAAACGCCACTTCCTGTGAGCCGTGTCCACAGGGAACGTTCTGCAAGTGAGTGACAGACATGAGGCAGTCCTCCTCTGAGCCTGAGTGCGTGTGTGAGTGTGTGCGTGCATGCGTGTGCGCGCATGTGCATGTGTTTTTAAGCCTACTAAATGGGAGGCTGTGTAACCAAAAGGGTACAAACTGGGTAATTGGAGCTGAAAAAGTTTAAAAGCCCCCCCTGTAGGACACCATGAGAGTTGGTGGGGGGGGGGGGGGGGGGGGGGGGGGGTTAGAAGAACTGTAAACCCCAGGGCTGTAGGGGGCAGTGGAGTGAGGAATTTGATTTTATTGGTGTTCTGTGTGTGGTCCCTTTTTGGTGATTAATTGCTCTTACCCCCTTACAGTTCCTCCAGGTGTCCCATGTGCCAGCTCTGCCCCGTGGGCACAGAGACCCTGCAGGCCGCCTCCAAAGAGTGCACACCCTGTCGCCCAGGTAACCAAACCCATCCCTTTGATCACCGCGGGGCATGTGGCTGATTCGGTCGAACAGCGAAGGTTCTTAAATTTAAATAAACAAACAAGTCAGTAGGAGTGAGTGTATTTATTCTTGGCCACGAGTTTCTGGTTAATTTAAATTTTAATTGTATTGGACATTCGTTTTGTCATCTGCGTAGTGTAGTTTTTCCGGATTTCTCCTGTAAGGGTAGAGTGATTTGCGCTTGGATTGAATAGCTCCCAGTCCCACCCTCCTTGCTGATTCAACCAGTGGCGATTCCACTGAATCTGAGATGCATCCAGTACACAAAGTACTTTGGACGGAGGGCACCTTGCTAATGAAAGAGAGGTTTGGGTCGGAGCGCTTTTTGTCTGCGTAACAGTGGGCTTTCGAGGGAAGCTCTGCCGCTTTGTTTTTGTTGTTCTGCCCCGCTCTCTTAATCGAAGTCCTCGCTCGCCAAACTCGCCGTGAAACCGCCGTGTCCAGATCGCGATCGAAAACCGCGTTACGGCTGAGCAGGCTGCGTCGAAGCGTGAAAACCCGTTTTCCTTCAGTGTCTTAAGCTTCCCAGACCAGCATTTTGATTGGCTCTGGGTCACATGGTTTGCCTGTCATATTTGTCTCATGCCACTTAAGTTCGTATTTTTGCATTCTGGACATTCAGTTCAGCACTGTTTACTCGTTAGCGCGTTTAAGCTGCTGCTCTGTGTGTTCAATGCATCCCTCACTGGGCCTATGAAGACTTTAGCATTTTAAAACAAGAGGTTTTCATATTTAATGCTGCTTATTTTCTGCATCTGATTCTTGTATTTGTGTTACTGAGGTAACAGGAAGTTTATCATTAGAGAGGTGGTGCAAGGACAGCTTCCTTAAATAAGTTCCCTTATCGGAAATATTTTGTTTAATTTAGGCCACAACGGGCTCTCTGTGTAGCATGGCTGTGTAGCATGTGATGTTAGTCAGCTGATCTGATTGGGCTGTACTGAGGGTGGCGGTTAGTGAACTGATCTGATTGGGCCGTACTGAGGGTGGTGGTTAGTAGGCTGATCTGATTAGTCCGTAATGAGGATGGGGGTTAGTGAGCTGATTTGATTGGTCCATACTGAGGATGGGGGTTAGTGGGCTGATCTGATTGGTCCATACTGAGGATGGGGGTTAGTGCGCTGATCTGATTGGTCCATACTGAGGATGGCGATGGTGTTTTTCCTCTGCTCCTGACAGGCATGCACAAGGCCGCCCGCCAAACCATGTGCCAAATCTGCACCAGCGGCTTCTACCAGATCCGCTGGGGGCAGGAGTCCTGCAACATCTGCCCCGAGAATCACTACTGCCCCGTGAGTACCCCCCTCTTACCCCAGCACTAAGACTATTGCCCCCTGGACACAATAAATAGCCCTTATGATATCATTATTGCCTTGAGGACAATTAGTGCACTGTGAGTATGTCACAATTTCCCTGACGCTACCACTATACCTTCCTATTTTCAGTTTTACAAACCACAGTTATAAACTTTGAAAAATCCCGATTTTACAGTCACATTCTGTGATGCGATGTAGCACATTCCAAATCCCTCTGTTTTCCAGCCATTTGAAAGTATTCAAAGAAATAGTCTGAAATAGTTTATAATAAAAATAGTATATCTGTGCTCTGTGGTGCTCCAGGCAGTGTTCCTTAAAGCACCGAACCCCTCTCTTCTGCCCCAGAGTCCGGATGTGAACCCCATCCAGTGCCCCAACGATGCCTTCTGTCCCGAGGGCAGCATCGCCCCGGGGTACTGCATGGAGACCTTCTTCCAAAAGGCGGGGGAGAACTGTGAGCTGGCCCCCGTCACCATCGCCCTGCTGGTCATCGCAGGCGGAAGTACGTACTCAATACGGCGGGGTCAAAGGTCACAGGTCATTGGGGAGGAAGTGTTTATTACTGAAGGGCGGGGTCACTGAGGATGGAAAAACACATCTTACCTCTCCAGGAATAAATCTTACGCAAAACTGGTAAAATAAGAGAGAAGTGCGATAATATTTTCAAAGCCATATAAAAATCTAAATCCCGCGCAGAATGAAGCGTTAGAGGGAGGGTCTGTGTCAGCGTGTAGTCATGGGGGCTTTTGTGCAGCTGCACAGCTGAATACCCAGCGTGCACTTCACCTTCCGGACATCCTGGTGCTTCAGTGTTTTAATGATCAGGATTCGCTCTCTTCCCTTGCACCGTCCGCTCCTGTCTCCTGCAGATTCTCCTCGCGAACGAACAGCCGAAATAAATAAATAAATAAATAAATAAATAAATAAATGAATAAATGAATGAATGAATAAATAAACGGCGGTTTTGTGCTGCAGCGGCGGCCGGTTCTCTGCGTGGCGTGACCGTGAATCCGGACCCGACGGGATCGCGTTCTCTTTCCGTCTCGCCGCCGCCCGCGGTCCGAGCGCATCCCCGATTTGCTCCGCATGTTTCTCCGGCAGTTTGCTGACAGACAGGCCGTTCATTCGTTTTTATGACCGCTGTACAGACCGTATGCCTGTCAGGGTGTTTGCATTCTGTTTGCATTCTATTAGGAGCATTCTGTCTCCTAATTGGATAAAGTGGCCAACAGAAGCATTGAATAGAAAAAATAGTTAAACCAGTACCCTCACGTTCACAGCATAATTACTGCTAAGAATCATCTTCCTATTTTTGCTTCTCATTTATGTGATATAGGCCACACGGGCTTTGCTGATTAAATATTATTACTGTTCTACTGTTCTGAGATTAATTCTAATTAACGGGTGTCAAACTTTTTGCACAATTTCTTCCATCTAACACGCTTAGATCCTTGGCTTTTCCCCTAGTGTATACACAATGTTATTGTGTATGTACAAATGTCCCCTTGGGGCTTATAAATGTCACAAAGAATTTGCCTTCACTTTGCTGTGTTAAGTGCACTCTGTCAGCTCATATAGCCCTGAGCAGTTTGCTGTGTTAAGTTCACTGTCTGGTCACAGAACCCCGAGCAGTTTTGTTGAGTTACACGCAGTGTTTATCCTCCCCCTTTGGTATTACTGAACGCTGTGTTGGGTCTTCCTCCTCAGTGGTATTACAGAACGCTGTGTGGGTCTTCCTCCTCAGTGGTATTACTGAACGCTGTGTGGGTCTTCCTCAGTGGTATTACTGAACGCTGTGTGGGTCTTCCTCCTCAGTGGTATTACTGAACGCTGTGTGGGTCTTCCTCCTCAGTGGTATTACTGAACACTGTGTTGGTCTTCCTCCTCAGTGGTATTACTGAACGCTGTGTGGGTCTTCCTCCTCAGTGCTGGTGCTGAACGTTGTGGTACTCTTCCTCCTCAGTGCTGGTGCTGAATGCTGTGCTGCTCTTCCTCCTCAGTGCTGGTGCTGAACGTTGTGGTACTCTTCCTCCTCAGTGCTGGTGCTGAACGCTGTGCTGCTCTTCCTCCTCAGTGCTGGTGCTGAACGTTGTGGTACTCTTCCTCCTCAGTGCTGGTGCTGAACGCTGTGCTGCTCTTCCTCCTCAGTGCTGGTGCTGAACGTTGTGGTACTCTTCCTCCTCAGTGCTGGTGCTGAACGCTGTGCTGCTCTTCCTCCTCAGTGCTGGTGCTGAACGTTGTGGTACTCTTCCTCCTCAGTGCTGGTGCTGAACGCTGTGCTGCTCTTCCTCCTCAGTGCTGGTGCTGAACGTTGTGCTGCTCTTCCTCCTCAGTTCTGGTGCTCATGGCGGTGCTGCTGGTGCTGCGGAGGAGGCGGGACTCGGACGGGGAGCTGTCGCTGTCGCGGGCGCCGCTGCTGCAGAAGGACCGCCCCCCCAGCCGCTTCTACGCCATGCCCGGCGAATCAGAGCCCGTCTATGCCGGCTGGTAACGCCCTGCCGCGGTGCCACTGGACTCTCTGCTGGACAAATGTTTACTCTCATACACACACACATACACACTCATACACACACACACACACACACACACACTCACTCACACACACACACACTCACTCACACACACACACACACTCATACCCACACACACTCACACTCACACACACACACACACACACACACACACTCATATACTGTACACACACACACACACCTTCTCACACACACACTCACACACACACAGTCTCACACGCTACACACACACAACACTCACTGAAGCCCCTTCCAAACCTCTGGGACACAGGACCCCAAGATCCTCTCGCTGTTTTTTTTTTTTTTTTGGTTCTCTCCCTCTCCCTCGCCAGGGACGCTGTGGTGCAATGTCTTCAGTTTTTGTTTCGTTTTTCCCCTCAAACCTGGATCTTACGGAGTCGACGTACACACCTGTGCCTCGCTGCTGTGCCCCAAGGACTAATGCAGGTGTTCCCGGGGGCGTGGTCCGTCACATGCTCTCGAGTGGCCTAACAGCCCCTCCCCCCCGTGGGGTGTGCCTTCCGCCAAACGTGTATTTGGTGGTAATGAAGTCAGCGGGACTCTTCTCCCTGCTCCTCGCGTTTCTGTCGTTCTGTCTGTGGTTCTTTTAGCGTTCCTCTCTTCCTCAGGTTTTATTCTCCTCCAATGTGAGGGTTTACACACTTTCCGAGTGTTATAACAGCACATGACACACACTTTCCGAGTGTTATAATGTTACATAAGACTTCTGCTATGTTGACAGGCCTCAGAGGGTGCATTATGTCATAACCTGTATCATAAGTGAAGTTACCATGATGTAGCACCCTGTCTGTCTGTTGGTATGAGTGTTTGACTGTTTATTTAGCGCTTATGAAGGTAATATGCAGTGCTTGTAAGGCTTCATATAATTTTTTCAAAGGACCCTCCTTAAATCACATTACAAAATGATGTTCATATTAATTCCTTCGAGTTCTAACTTTGCACCGTTGAGCTTGTGGCTGTTTTTGCCAAATGCACATGCATATGTTGTGAATATGTGTAGATTAAATGTCCACTTATTCTTCAAGTGTTGATATTTTTGCTGAGGCGGCTTGTTGATTTGTCTGTGTTTAACGTGCATCGCCCATGTCTATGTTCCGTATTAAGATACTTTGATTTGTTTTATTTAACAAAGGACAGAGCTGACACTGTGTTCAAAATTAAGAAGAAAAAAAAACTTGGCTGGATGTTGAACTGAAACCTGACCTTGCACTATTTCCATGTAAAAACCAATTGCGTATATAAAATGTTTCCCTTGAACTTGTATTTTTCTTGATTTTTTAAAATATTTTCCTCTCTGTGGTCAAGTTGCTGGTATCTTAAATAATTTTAAGATAATATGGACACACTAAAAGGAGGACTGTATAAATAAGATGAGTTGTTTCCAGGGCCATTACTTGGTTGTTTTACTGCACCTGAAGCTGATAAACCTCCTGCCTTAAATAGCCAATCAAATGTTTCGTGAGCCGGAATGCGTCGCTCACTTTGCGCATTGAGTGGCGTTTCGCTTTCATTTCTAACTTTGTTGTTTTGAGTCTTCTGCGTCCAAACGAATTTCAGTGTACTTCAGGGGGATAGAAATATCTGTGGTCGTCTAAACTACTGCCTTGTTCAAGACGCCACGCTATAAGAGTGATTTTTTTTCTTCAATGATGAATAAGTTCAGTTTTAATAACTGTGATCTGTAATTGTCACCTATAATTGACACCTCAAAATGAAAACGGAAAATCCCAATGACACGTCATATATTCTGGGTGCGTTCTTCAGGGCTGGGTATGAAGAAAAGCAAAGTGTTTACGTGTTCAACGATTGACCACAAGGTGGCGACAGTCTCCCACTTCAGTGAATAAAAATCTGCATTTTTTCTGCTCGAAGGTTTTTGTGAATTAAGCAGCTTTAAGATGCTCTTCCTCTGCAATATACCGCTCAAATTGTAAATCTGAGAAGACGTTTATGATGGTGTCATTTACATTTTGTGGGTCACTCAAAGACACGTTTCTTGTTTTGTCTGATTTCCCTTGGAAGACTGGCTTACAACAGGAGGAATTTATTTCATAGGAAGTCTACCAGCATACAAATGATATATTAGGCCTACTACCTCTGAAAAGTGAAATTGTCATGAAATATGTGATTTTGTTTATTACTTGTATTGATGCAAAATTATCTGCGTTATGTCAATATTACCTAAAACCCCGAAATAGTTGTTTTTGTTTGAAGATTAGCAGCAAGAACAGTGCATTTCATGGGAGATAATCCAAAACACACAGGACTACAGATTTACCTTTGTAAATTGAAACATTAAAATAATTTTATTCTGTCATTATTTTCATTTATGTTGCTGAACAATCATCTAAATTAGTAATGTGTGAAGGTCAAACCAGCAGAAATGTTTGCATCATTGAATAGGAAGTTGATTTTTAAATATTTCTCTCATTCATGCTAATTTTAAAAAATCTATATTATTATGAAGCCAGAAATGTTTAAAAATGGATTTAAATGCTTGTAATGTGAGGATTGTACAATCTTGCCTCTTGAGAGTACCTTAATAAAGTTACATTTCTATATTCCTATCCAGGTTAATTTAGGGAGTATGTCATTTAATTAGAAGGTCCTGGAACCCTGATGTTTTTGTTTTGTGAATTTTGTGTTTTTTGGTTTTTTATTTTCCTGACTTTGACATCTGATGAACGTCGGCTGAAACTTCAGAGCTTGGCTAAATTGTCAATATAAGAAAATATAGCACAGATTTCCCAGCTCGTGGTGTAACATTCATGCTTAGCCCCATGGATTATTTTGTACATAAGAGTAAAGCCTTGCACATTTAGATTTTTTTTTTCAACGAAATACACTTCAAGTACATTCCTTGCATTTCCGAATTATTTTTATACAATGGAATACAAAACTCAACATTTGAAGATGACTCCTTAGAAAGGAAATAGGAATTAGGGTTACAGTTAGGGTTAGTAAAGCGGTAAGTAATAGGCTTGAGAGGCAAGACTAGGGTTGTGTTCAGGAGCTTGGGAAAAGAGTTATGACGAGGGTCTTTGATTTTGGATGTTCCAAATTTTTTCACTATTAGGATGTAACCCTGTAGCCTCATGGATTCTCACATTTATTCAGGGAAAAATGAACGAGACATTAGTGATATTTCTGGGGGGTTTTTTTTCATTAATTTTAACATAAACATTTAATATTTATATATGACTCTGTGGGCCATAATGAAGTTTTAGAGTACAAAAGTTTGACTATGGTTAGGGTTCTCTTAGAATGAGGTACAAAGACTATTCATGAATAAATAACACAAAATGCTTGGATATTATGTTTATATGTTTGGAAACAAATATAGGGGAAAACCTATTTTACCAAAAAGTCAGCAAAATACAAAAGCCTTTTGGCTTATATCCAAAAAGGGGAAAAAAGGCAAAAATTCTAAATACATGTTTTTATCTTTGAAATTAATGTAGCATGAGGTATATTTAATAAATCCAAAGAAATAACTTGAATACACAGTGTTTTTAGTAATTTATGGTGGGAAAACCTATTTTACCAGGAATTCAGAAAAATACAAAAGCCTATAGGCTTATGTCCAAAAGGGGAAAAAAAGGCAAAAATTCTAAATACATGTTTTTATTGTTGAAACTGATGTAGCACGAGGTATATTTAATAAAGCCAAAGAAATAACTTGAATACACAGTGTTTTCAGTCATTTATGGTGGGAAAACCTATTTTACACGGAATTCAGCAAAATACAAAAGCCTATAGGCTTATGTCCAAAAGGGGAAAAAAAGGCAAAAATTCTAAATACATGTTTTTATTGTTGAAACTGATGTAGCATGAGGTATATTTAATAAATCCAAAGAAATAACTCGAATCCACAGTGTTTTCAGTCATTTATGGTGGGAAAACCTATTTTATCAAGAATTCAGCAAAATACAAAAGCCTATAGGCTTATGTCCAAAAGGGGGAAAAAATGCAAAAATTCTAAATACATGTTTTTATTGTTGAAATTGATGTAGCACGAGGTACATTTAATAAATCCAAAGAAATAACTTGAATACACAGTGTTTTCAGTCATTTATGGTGGGAAAACCTATTTTATCAGGAATTCAGCAAAATACAAAAGCCTATAGGCCTATGTCCAAAAAGGGAAAAAAATGCAAAAATTCTAAATACATGTTTTTATTGTTGAAATTGATGTAGCACGAGGTATATTTAATAAATCCAAAGAAATAACTTGAATACACAGTGTTTTTAGTAATTTATGGTGGGAAAACCTATTTTATCAGGAATTCAGCAAAATACAAAAGCCTATAGGCCTATGACCAAAAAGGGAAAAAAATGCAAAAATTCTAAACACATGTTTTTATTGTTGAAATTGATGTAGCACGAGGTATATTTAATAAATCCAAAGAAATAACTTGAATACACAGTGTTTTTAGTAATTTATGGTGGGAAAACCTATTTTATCAGGAATTCAGCAAAATACAAAAGCCTATAGGCCTATGACCAAAAAGGGAAAAAAATGCAAAAATTCTAAATACATGTTTTTATTGTTGAAATTGATGTAGCATGAGGTATATTTAATAAATCCAAAGAAATAACTCGAATCCACAGTGTTTTCAGTCATTTATGGTGGGAAAACCTATTTTATCAAGAATTCAGCAAAATACAAAAGCCTATAGGCTTATGTCCAAAAGGGGAAAAAAATGCAAAAATTCTAAATACATGTTTTTATTGTTGAAATTGATGTAGCACGAGGTACATTTAATAAATCCAAAGAAATAACTTGAATACACAGTGTTTTTAGTAATTTAGGGTGGGAAAACCTATTTTACCAAGAATTCAGCAAAATACAAAAGCCTATAGGCTTATGTCCAAAAGGGGAAAAAAATGCAAAAATTCAAAATACATGTTTTTATTGTTGAAACTGATGTAGCACAAGGTATATTTAATAAATCCAAAGAAATAACTTGAATACACAGTGTTTTTAGTAATTTATGGTGGGAAAACCTATTTTATCAGGAATTCAGCAAAATACAAAAGCCTATAGGCCTATGTCCAAAAAGGGAAAAAAATGCAAAAATTCTAAATACATGTTTTTATTGTTGAAATTGATGTAGCACGAGGTATATTTAATAAATCCAAAGAAATAACTTGAATACACAGTGTTTTTAGTAATTTATGGTGGGAAAACCTATTTTATCAGGAATTCAGCAAAATACAAAAGCCTATAGGCCTATGACCAAAAAGGGAAAAAAATGCAAAAATTCTAAATACATGTTTTTATTGTTGAAATTGATGTAGCACGAGGTATATTTAATAAATCCAAAGAAATAACTTGAATACACAGTGTTTTTAGTAATTTATGGTGGGAAAACCTATTTTATCAGGAATTCAGCAAAATACAAAAGCCTATAGGCCTATGACCAAAAAGGGAAAAAAATGCAAAAATTCTAAATACATGGTTTTATTGTTGAAATTGATGTAGCACGAGGTATATTTAATAAATCCAAAGAAATAACTCGAATCCACAGTGTTTTCAGTCATTTATGGTGGGAAAACCTATTTTATCAAGAATTCAGCAAAATACAAAAGCCTATAGGCTTATGTCCAAAAGGGGGAAAAAAGGCAAAAATTCTAAATACATGTTTTTATCTTTGAAATTAATGTAGCATGGGGTATATTTAATAAATACAAAGAAATAACTTGAATACACAGTGTTTTTAATAATTTATGATGGGAAAACCTATTTTACAAGGAATTCAGCAAAATACAAAAGCCTATAGGCTTATGTCCAAAAGGGGAAAAAAAGGCAAAAATTCTAAATACATGTTTTTATTGTTGAAACTGATGTAGCACGAGGTATATTTAATAAAGCCAAAGAAATAACTTGAATACACAGTGTTTTCAGTCATTTATGGTGGGAAAACCTATTTTACACGGAATTCAGCAAAATACAAAAGCCTATAGGCTTATGTCCAAAAGGGGAAAAAAAGGCAAAAATTCTAAATACATGTTTTTATTGTTGAAACTGATGTAGCATGAGGTATATTTAATAAATCCAAAGAAATAACTCGAATCCACAGTGTTTTCAGTCATTTATGGTGGGAAAACCTATTTTATCAAGAATTCAGCAAAATACAAAAGCCTATAGGCTTATGTCCAAAAGGGGGAAAAAATGCAAAAATTCTAAATACATGTTTTTATTGTTGAAATTGATGTAGCACGAGGTACATTTAATAAATCCAAAGAAATAACTTGAATACACAGTGTTTTCAGTCATTTATGGTGGGAAAACCTATTTTACCAGGAATTCAGCAAAATACAAAAGCCTATAGGCTTATGTCCAAAAGGGGAAAAAAATGCAAAAATTCAAAATACATGTTTTTATTGTTGAAACTGATGTAGCACAAGGTATATTTAATAAATCCAAAGAAATAACTTGAATACACAGTGTTTTTAGTAATTTATGGTGGGAAAACCTATTTTATCAGGAATTCAGCAAAATACAAAAGCCTATAGGCCTATGTCCAAAAAGGGAAAAAAATGCAAAAATTCTAAATACATGTTTTTATTGTTGAAATTGATGTAGCACGAGGTATATTTAATAAATCCAAAGAAATAACTTGAATACACAGTGTTTTTAGTAATTTATGGTGGGAAAACCTATTTTATCAGGAATTCAGCAAAATACAAAAGCCTATAGGCCTATGACCAAAAAGGGAAAAAAATGCAAAAATTCTAAATACATGTTTTTATTGTTGAAATTGATGTAGCACGAGGTATATTTAATAAATCCAAAGAAATAACTTGAATACACAGTGTTTTTAGTAATTTATGGTGGGAAAACCTATTTTATCAGGAATTCAGCAAAATACAAAAGCCTATAGGCCTATGACCAAAAAGGGAAAAAAATGCAAAAATTCTAAATACATGGTTTTATTGTTGAAATTGATGTAGCACGAGGTATATTTAATAAATCCAAAGAAATAACTTGAATACACAGTGTTTTTAGTAATTTATGGTGGGAAAACCTATTTTATCAAGAATTCAGCAAAATACAAAAGCCTATAGGCTTATGTCCAAAAGGGGAAAAAAAGGCAAAAATTCTAAATACATGTTTTTATTGTTGAAACTGATGTAGCATGAGGTATATTTAATAAATCCAAAGAAATAACTCGAATCCACAGTGTTTTCAGTCATTTATGGTGGGAAAACCTATTTTATCAAGAATTCAGCAAAATACAAAAGCCTATAGGCTTATGTCCAAAAGGGGAAAAAAATGCAAAAATTCTAAATACATGTTTTTATTGTTGAAATTGATGTAGCACGAGGTACATTTAATAAATCCAAAGAAATAACTTGAATACACAGTGTTTTTAGTAATTTAGGGTGGGAAAACCTATTTTACCAAGAATTCAGCAAAATACAAAAGCCTATAGGCTTATGTCCAAAAGGGGAAAAAAAGGCAAAAATTATAAATACATGTTTTTATTGTTGAAATTGATGTAGCATGAGGTATATTTAATAAATCCGAAGAAAAAACTCGAATCCACGGTGTTTTCAGTCATTTATGGTAGGAAAACCTATTTTATCAAGAATTCAGCAAAATACAAAAGCCTTGGCTTATGTCCAAAAGGGGAAAAAAAGGCAAAAATTCTAAATACATGTTTTTATTGTTGAAACTGGTGTAGCATGAGGTAAATTTAATAAATCCAAAGAAATAACTTGAATACACAGTGTTTTTAATAATTTATGATGGGAAAACCTATATTACAAGGAATTCAGCAAAATACAAAAGCCTATAGGCTTATGTCCAAAAGGGGAAAAAAAGGCAAAAATTCTAAATACATGTTTTTATTGTTGAAACTGATGTAGCACGAGGTATATTTAATAAAGCCAAAGAAATAACTTGAATACACAGTGTTTTCAGTCATTTATGGTGGGAAAACCTATTTTACACGGAATTCAGCAAAATACAAAAGCCTATAGGCTTATGTCCAAAAGGGGAAAAAAAGGCAAAAATTCTAAATACATGTTTTTATTGTTGAAACTGATGTAGCATGAGGTATATTTAATAAATCCAAAAAAATACCTCGAATCCACAGTGTTTTCAGTCATTTATGGTGGGAAAACCTATTTTATCAAGAATTCAGCAAAATACAAAAGCCTATAGGCTTATGTCCAAAAGGGGGAAAAAATGCAAAAATTCTAAATACATGTTTTTATTGTTGAAATTGATGTAGCACGAGGTACATTTAATAAATCCAAAGAAATAACTTGAATACACAGTGTTTTCAGTCATTTATGGTGGGAAAACCTATTTTACCAGGAATTCAGCAAAATACAAAAGCCTATAGGCTTATGTCCAAAAGGGGAAAAAAATGCAAAAATTCAAAATACATGTTTTTATTGTTGAAACTGATGTAGCACAAGGTATATTTAATAAATCCAAAGAAATAACTTGAATACACAGTGTTTTTAGTAATTTATGGTGGGAAAACCTATTTTATCAGGAATTCAGCAAAATACAAAAGCCTATAGGCCTATGTCCAAAAAGGGAAAAAAATGCAAAAATTCTAAATACATGTTTTTATTGTTGAAATTGATGTAGCACGAGGTATATTTAATAAATCCAAAGAAATAACTTGAATACACAGTGTTTTTAGTAATTTATGGTGGGAAAACCTATTTTATCAGGAATTCAGCAAAATACAAAAGCCTATAGGCCTATGACCAAAAAGGGAAAAAAATGCAAAAATTCTAAATACATGTTTTTATTGTTGAAATTGATGTAGCACGAGGTATATTTAATAAATCCAAAGAAATAACTTGAATACACAGTGTTTTTAGTAATTTATGGTGGGAAAACCTATTTTATCAGGAATTCAGCAAAATACAAAAGCCTATAGGCCTATGACCAAAAAGGGAAAAAAATGCAAAAATTCTAAATACATGGTTTTATTGTTGAAATTGATGTAGCACGAGGTATATTTAATAAATCCAAAGAAATAACTTGAATACACAGTGTTTTTAGTAATTTATGGTGGGAAAACCTATTTTATCAAGAATTCAGCAAAATACAAAAGCCTATAGGCTTATGTCCAAAAGGGGAAAAAAAGGCAAAAATTCTAAATACATGTTTTTATTGTTGAAACTGATGTAGCATGAGGTATATTTAATAAATCCAAAGAAATAACTCGAATCCACAGTGTTTTCAGTCATTTATGGTGGGAAAACCTATTTTATCAAGAATTCAGCAAAATACAAAAGCCTATAGGCTTATGTCCAAAAGGGGAAAAAAATGCAAAAATTCTAAATACATGTTTTTATTGTTGAAATTGATGTAGCACGAGGTACATTTAATAAATCCAAAGAAATAACTTGAATACACAGTGTTTTTAGTAATTTAGGGTGGGAAAACCTATTTTACCAAGAATTCAGCAAAATACAAAAGCCTATAGGCTTATGTCCAAAAGGGGAAAAAAGGCAAAAATTATAAATACATGTTTTTATTGTTGAAATTGATGTAGCATTAGGTATATTTAATAAATCCGAAGAAAAAACTCGAATCCACGGTGTTTTCAGTCATTTATGGTAGGAAAACCTATTTTATCAAGAATTCAGCAAAATACAAAAGCCTTGGCTTATGTCCAAAAGGGGAAAAAAAGGCAAAAATTCTAAATACATGTTTTTATTGTTGAAATTGATGTAGCACGAGGTACATTTAATAAATCCAAAGAAATAACTTGAATACACAGTGTTTTCAGTCATTTAGGGTGGGAAAACCTATTTTACCAAGAATTCAGCAAAATACAAAAGCCTATAGGCTTATGTCCAAAAGGGGAAAAAAAGGCAAAAATTATAAATACATGTTTTCATCTTTGAAATTGATGTAGCATGAAGTATATTTAATAAATCCAAAGAAATAACTTGAATACACAGTGTTGTTAGTAATTTATGGTGGGAAAATATATTTTATCAGGAATTCAGCAAAATACAAAAGCCTACAGGCTTATGTCCAAAAAGGGAAAAAATGCAAAAATTCTAAATACATGTTTTATTATTGTTGAAATATATGTAGCATTAGGTATATTTAATAAATCCAAAGAAATAACTTGAATCCACAGTGTTTTTAGTAATTTATGATGGGAAAACCTATTTTACCAAGAATTCAGCAAAATACAAAAGCCTATAGGCTTATGTCCAAAAGGGGAAAAAAAGGCAAAAATTATAAATACATGTTTTCATCTTTGAAATTGATGTAGCATGAGGTATATTTAATAAATCCAAAGAAATAACTTGAATACACAGTGCTGTTAGTAATTTATGGTGGGAAAACATATTTTATCAGGAATTCAGCAAAATACAAAAGCCTATAGGCCTATGTCCAAAAGGGGAAAAAAATGCAAAAATTCTAAATACATGTTTTTATTGTTGAAATTGATGTAGCACGAGGTACATTTTATAAATCCAAAGAAATAACTTGAATACACAGTGTTTTTAGTAATTTAGGGTGGGAAAACCTATTTTACCAAGAATTCAGCAAAATACAAAAGCCTATAGGCCTATGTCCAAAAGGGGAAAAAAAGGCAAAAATTATAAATACATGTTTTCATCTTTGAAATTGATGTAGCATGAGGTATATTTAATAAATCCACAGAAATAACTTGAATACACAGTGCTGTTAGTAATTTATGGTGGGAAAACATATTTTATCAGGAATTCAGCAAAATACAAAAGCCTATAGGCCTATGTCCAAAAGGGGAAAAAAATGCAAAAATTCTAAATACATGTTTTTATTGTTGAAATTGATGTAGCATGAGGTACATTTAATAAATCCAAAGAAATAACTTGAATACACAGTGTTTTTAGTAATTTAGGGTGGGAAAACCTATTTTACCAAGAATTCAGCAAAATACAAAAGCCTATAGGCTTATGTCCAAAAGGGGAAAAAAAGGCAAAGATTATAAATACATCTTTTTATTGTTGAAATTGATGTAGCACGAGGTATATTTAATAAATCCAAAGAAATAACTTGAATACACAGTGTTTTTAGTAATTTAGGGTGGGAAAACCTATTTTACCAAGAATTCAGCAAAATACAAAAGCCTATAGGCTTATGTCCAAAAGGGGAAAAAAAGGCAAAAATTATAAATACATGTTTTCATCTTTGAAATTGATGTAGCATGAGGTATATTTAATAAATCCAAAGAAATAACTTGAATACACAGTGCTGTTAGTAATTTATGGTGGGAAAACATATTTTATCAGGAATTCAGCAAAATACAAAGGCCTACAGGCTTATGTCCAAAAAGGGAAAAAATGCAAAAATTCTAAATACATGTTTTATTATTGTTGAAATTGATGTAGCATTAGGTATATTTAATAAATCCAAAGAAATAACTCAAATCCACAGTGTTTTCAGTCATTTATGGTGGGAAAACCTATTTTATCAAGAATTCAGCAAAATACAAAAGCCTATAGGCCTATGACCAGTATATTTAATAAATATGAAGAAATAACTTGATTATAGTTTTTACAGTAATGTATGGTAGAAAACCTACTTTACCTGGAAGTCAGAAAAATACAAAAGCCTTTTCCAGAGCAATGTTAAAAATTGCAGTACATTCTAATATATAGACCTATTAATGTCTATTAATTCCATTCCACTTCCAGATGACTAACTTGCAATTCAGTTCCACTTCAAAATGGCTCAATTTCAATTAAACTCCACCTCAATTTGTCTAGTTGCAGTTGCGGTATGTTTTTGACTGTCCTGCAGAGTTTTCATTTGAAATGAAGGATATGTTAAGAGTAAAAGAAAGCTTTACATTGGTGGTATGAGGCATCATTTTATAAACTGATTAGTTGATTGATTGATGATTGATTAATACACCATGTAACCCCATAGCTGTCTGTATAATGATGGTTGCATTTTACGGCATTTATTTTTCTAGAATTATTTTATCTGTCTGTCACCTCACATACACTTATTGAAATTAACAGGGGTGTCGTATCAGTGTACTTTGATCATCTTTGTATGTACCTGGTACTGATCATCACTGTGTATGTCACTTTAGTGTGGAAGAGCTGAATATTCTCAAATCTCATGACTCTTCATTTTACAATTGTTTGTTTGATTGATCCTGTCTGCACTACAGATCTCCAGCTGAGATTCCAAAGAAAGACTGATCTGACTTGTCCTTCTGGTCCTTAAACCTTTCAAGAGGGGCGTATACTCCCACGATTAAAATCACTTGGATGACAAGGTTATTCGTGTATCTAGGATCAATTTGGCAGCACCCATCATCTGAGCCACATCATCAACCTTATTAAACTGACTGACATGTTGGTCACCAGTCGGCACCCTGAGCCGACCAGAGGAGGATGGGTTTCCCCCTTAAGCCTGGTTCCTTCCAAGGTTTCTTCCCATCTGCCACAGAGAGTTTTTCCTTGCCACTGTTGCCTTAGGCTTGCTCCTGTGGGGGTTAAGGCCAGGGTTGTCTGTAAAGCGTATTGTGACAACTGCTGTAAAATACGCTATACAAATAAAATTTGATTGATTGATTCACTCTCACATTTTAAGTGGCGGGTTTTACGCATACCACCCTTCCCAGGGCCAGTGATGCACAATGATAAGAAACAAATTCTAATTAAACAACAGCGCCCTCCTCTGGTTCGAGTAAGACCGACCACAAAGCGGTTGCGCAGATATCCACCCGGCTCTGCTCCTAAATACAGTAAAAAAAATGTCGCGAGGCTGTACTGTGCTGGAGGAATCCCGGGTCTTCTTTAAATGGCCTGTTGCCTTTTTATTTATTTAATTAATTAATTAATTAATTAATTTTTTGGAAGGTCAATTTATTAACTGTCCAGACTTAATGAGAGATTCGTCTCAACTAGTTATTTTTAGTTAGTTTGTTTAACTGTTAGATTTCAACATACAGTCACAAATTTACACAATTTATATTCTTCTTTTCGGGCATCCCAACATCAGTTATACAGGGGAACAATAACAAATATTTTATATTTGTTTTGGGTACTACGGTGTTTAGCTCTGAAGGGGGAAATACAATGTAGAAGAAACAATAATTTAAAAAGGAGACTGTGATAAATATTAATCCAATAAATTATTTAATATTGGTTTTTCATGCAGAATCAAAGGCCATACTTTCAGTTTCTAGGTTTTAGTAGGCCTACAAAAACTAAACGCATAAATAAGGCTGGGTGTTTGACACAGAAAATATTGGTGGAGCAGTGGAGCAGTCAGTTAGAGTTTAAAACTCGTTTATTTAATGAATTAATTAGTAGATCTCATGCGCGGCAGTGGAGAATGACTGAAATAACATGCTCAACGTTACCAACAGTAACAAGTGCTTGAAGTTTTGAAAGAATCAACGGAGCAGTAACAAGTTCTTGAAGTTTCGAAAAACTCAACGGACAATAAACCCGCTGGTAGAACCAAATAGCCAACTAATAAAGTATTGAACAACGTTGCGTGAAGTTGAGCTGCTCTAATTACATCACCAAAATGAAACACGATTACCTTGCGTCCGTTTTTATTTTATCACCCGTGACATTACGCGTAGCCAATGCCTAATTAATAAAGTAGGGATACACCAGTTAACGGCAAAATATAGGCTACTGAAATATTTAAATGCAGGAATGGGCTACTGAGCATCTGTTAAATCATATCTGCCTGATAATATCTAGTAGCCGACCCTAAAAAATAGAATTGAATATAAAAGATGGTACCATTTAGGGTTTTTTTTTGGCATAGTCTAGTTCTTACTGATTTTTCTCATTAAAAATGAATGGGTAAGGATTTATTAAAGACACTTTAATCTACAAAATTCTAGGCCCAGCACCTGCTGTGCAGTTGCCGAATGTGTTCTCGTCCTCGTAACTATGCTGTGTGTGAAGTATCCTGCATCTTTTCAAATACATTCAACTGTCCTGGAAAACGTTAAAACATTTATAAACGTCTAGGTCCACGTGACCTACAGATGAGAGGTAACCTTTAGCCGACTTTCCAAGTCTCTTTATTCTCTAATGGTTACATAAGAAGTTTTTAAATGTAGAGTACATTTTAATCTCTTGGCAAAATTAATTCTACTTCATATCTTAATAAATTTGGATCATATAGGGCTATTTTAAAAATAAAATTCCGCTGGGAAAAAACACTTTTGTGACGAGGTAGACAAGTCTCCCACTATCTGAAAATGTGGTTAGGCAACTGTTTAATTAATTTGTTATATATTCTAGTCTTAAAAACACACACTAGCAAGAAATTAACGACATTTTTTTTTTCAAATTTAAAAATGGAATATGTGTCTGTATTTTTTGTTCTGTCTTATGCTGTTTTGTATTCTACCAAAATGTTACGCTAGTCTCTGTCTCCAAAAGACAGTTGAGCTTAGATCCAAGCCGTTCAAATAAGCTGGAAAATACGATTGTTTCGGATTCCACCGGAAAAGATTAATGCAAACATGATACTGTTTGCAAAGATTAAGACTAACAAAGACTGACGTTTGAATATATACACCACAATTTGAAGATAGGCCTAAACTGAACGGGATTAGCTGTAGATCTGGCAGAAAAGACCGAGACAGACTATAATAGTTTTAATGACCTTAAATAAAAACACGTTTTAACAGCAAGGTGTGATTGAACAGAAGAAGAGGTAGGGGAGAGTTACTATAAATGAAAAAGTTTTGGGATTTTTACACAGACTCATTTACACAGAAAATATTTATCCAAGCCCTATGAAATTTTGCTTCAAACAATTGTGACTGGTCAGTAGTCATTATCCTACTACACACAACTATCTGGTGTGTGCGCACTGTAAATGCCTGTGGCCAGGTGGCTGGTTCCTTTCCATTAATCACCAAGTGCATCCAGAAGATGATGCTATGTCAACGCAGCAAGCAAATTAGCTGAGCACATTTAACATTAAACTCTCAACTAACATAAAAAAGTCAAACATGTCGAGTAGTACAATTAGTAAATAATTAGTAGTAAATAAATATTAAACACCATTTAAAATGCTTAAGGTCTCCCCAAAAGGACACTACATGTACATGTAGACCGTTTTCAAACAGCATCGATTCATTCACCTCCAAATCTGAAGCCCTCTCCATGATCTCCCTGGGTACCAATCCTCTGGTTTTCTCTTTAGATGGCATTCTGTAAACGTACAACAGCAAAAATCCCGTTGCTTGTTACAGCAACTCATAGGCGGCATAATTCTAACTGCTGTTACATTTATACAGACATCATGTTTTATGGTCACCTAGCAAACAATTCCTGCTACAATTGGCTCCAAAAACCATACTAACTTTTCAAGGACAGATTGATTGGACATATTGTAAATTTAAAAAAATACCTCCTATCTCAAAAAATATAATATCTTACTTCCGGGACCGATTCTACTTACCTCCCTGAAAAACTGTATTTTTAAAAAAAATATTCACAACAAAGGTTGTCGGATTGCTCGGTTCTTTTGGCATGCGGTAGAGGGCTGCGCGTGTACAAACCTGAAACGGCTACTCTAGCAGCAGTGCACAAAAAGTTATTGACCGTGTTACACTCTCCCCTACTATAAAAATCTTTACTATTCATTTAACCATTTTTATGGCCACTTGGAATTGTGCAGCCTGTTCAAACGAGCTAAACAAACGCGTTTTTAATTTTTAAAAGATGAAACTAGCATACTACATACAATTTAAAATGTAAGTTAAATTATATCAGTTGATTTTCTACAACCACTGCTAAATCTCATCGATGCAAGAACTGCTCCTTTTACATTAAATATTCCTTATTTTCACAAGCGTAGACTGTGTCCAATTTATATCATAATATATCAACGTTATTCATAATAAGAAATTAGGCTACATCATTACTAAAATGAAAATAAGAATGGAAATATAAGACTTAAAACGATGTCTTTTCTTACGAAATATTAATTAACCACATAGACAACCGTCATAAAACCTGACTTTGGATACTTCATGGAACAGTGACTACGGCACCGTGAAGTATCCAAAGTCTCTCTCTCTCTGACGTTTCACTGTCTGTCCGTGATTTAGAAAAATTAAAATTTGTGTTTTGTCGCTGAACGGGAATTACGTTTTAGAAGAACGAAAAGGAAGCTGTGTGCATATTAATACAAATTAATTGGATGTGAGAACTATCTTGCTCGCGACAGTTAAACAAAATAACTGAGATTAATATTTTGATTAAATTGGGATTTGTGATAGCATATGGCGTTAGTGTTGCCTATGCAATTTGTGATTTTATTTTGTCACCACCGTGAGGGAAGGGAAATCCCCCCCCCCAATTCCACCCAGACTATGTATATGCCATTAAAACAAAAACAACTCCAAAATACGTGTCGTTGTTAATTGAAATGCTCTTCTATTAAACCTCCAGTTTCCCTTTGAATCCAAAGATCAACGTGAATATCAAGGAATCGTATCTCCCTTGAGTTCGTCTGGTGCTAAAGGTAGCTCATCGCGCGCCGCATTACGCCTCAGATTACCAAAACTGTGTTTCTATTGGCTACCATTTACCCTGCGCGTTAAGCTCCAGCCAGCGATCCGAGTTCAGTCGTAGCTGTATAAAAACTAAATTCCAGCACAGTGCACTTGGCACTTGTCGCTGCAGCAGCACACGAGAAAAACAGAACACGAGCCTCGAACCGTCCCTATTGTTCTACTCGGGTGGGTTTGCCTGTGGAGATTATGAACTCCATTGATTCGCAAGCCCATCACACCTCTCCAACAGTAAGCCCGCATCAGCCTCAGCATAGAAGCGCACAGGAAGCACCGGAGATGGCCGTTTATTGCGACAACTTCAGCATGTATCACCAGCAGAGCCTACACGGAGCGCAAAGACCGAGCGGTTACGGGCTGGGGGACTACACGTCCTCCTCAAACCCGTACCTGTGGCTGAACGGACCGGCCGTCAACTCCTCGACGCCCTACCTCCACGGAAACAACGCCGGCCCGTTCATGCCACCGTCCTACGGGTCACAGCGGCAGTTTCTGCCCAACTCGTCGGGATTCGCGGGCGCGGATTTGGGTTGGCTGTCGGTTGCCAGTCAGGAGGAGCTGCTGAAGCTCGTGCGCCCGCCGTACTCCTACTCGGCGCTCATCGCCATGGCCATTCAGAACGCGCACGAGAAGAAGCTCACCCTGAGTCAGATCTACCAGTACGTGGCGGACAACTTTCCTTTCTATAAGAAAAGCAAAGCCGGCTGGCAGAACTCCATCCGACACAATCTATCGCTGAACGACTGCTTCAAGAAGGTGCCGCGAGACGAGGATGACCCAGGTGGGTAGACACGGTGAAAGTTTGCCTTAAAGGGCTGTGTGGTCCGTTGTTTGAAAGGAGGAAACTGCAGATGTTTTGACGCAATATTAGTGAACATATTTACAAACCCTAGACTGACATTAGGCCTAGTCGAACATGCATGTGCTGTATCATGTTGCTTAAAGATATGGGGTGGGCTAGATGTGAACCCAGAATTTTTTGAATTCAGAGTTTGTGTGTCTTTATTTACAGAATTAGGCAAAATATGTCGGCCTATTCGGTAGCACAACAAACAGCTTATTTTTAACAGATCAGGACTGATTATCTGTGGATTCGCAAGAGGCTCTGTTGTAGAGGCTAACTCATAGTCAGTGGAGCAAGTTTTTATTTGTATACCAGTAAAAATCGAGCAATTCTATGCCCATTTAAACTGTAGAACAATTCATTCCTAATTCAGGACAGTATATTAGAGTGGTCTCTTGTATAGACTACTGACTAGACCTCCAAAGTTGTACAAGTAAGGAAAAGTTCTTGATTACATTTGTTTTTCAATGATGCCCGTCTTCACAGTTTAATTTAACCTGACAGTCGTTGCTGCGGAAACTAAACTGTAATAAAATTCAATCACCCCCTTACAATATAGCACAATATACTTGCTAAATGAATAATTGCTAACATACAAGTGGGCCATCAAAAAATAGCACAATTTAGAATTACTCATAGCTTCATGTTTATGGTTTTTGAAATGTTATATTATCTGCTCCTGCATTATAGGAAAGGGTAACTACTGGACGTTGGACCCTAACTGCGAGAAAATGTTCGACAACGGAAACTTCCGCAGAAAGAGGAAGCGCCGGTCGGACTCCAGCAACGGGGTGTCTGTCAACACTAAAGTGGAGGAAGGCCGATCAGCTCCGGTCATCAAGTCTTCCGACAGCCCACCTCTTATGGAGCCTTCTTCTCCGGAGCTGGACTCCGGCGAAGACCAAAAAAGCGCGTCGCCACCGGGACTATCCGCTGCGCCGTGTTTTAACAATTTCTTCAGCAACATGTCCGTGCTCGGCTCTGGCCCCCCCGGCAGGCAAGCCTCCCTCGGACTGGTGAACGAGCTGTCAAGCCGTAACATCACGGCCGCCAGCCCCTATCACACAAATTCTTCTCAGGACAGCGGGGGCACCGAGATTTCGGACGGCCTGCACCTCAACCGTGGCGTCTACTACAACTCTTTCAGCAGCGGGCAGAGCGTACCGTTCAACGGACACTTCTACAACAGCTTCAGTGTGAACAGTTTGATATACCCGAGGGAGGGGACAGAGGTGTAGAAAATGCAGGCAAATGTTTTAGTTGTAGCGGGAGTGGAGACGTGACTGGATGGCATTCCCACGCACCCGGACCACTGTTTCTCACAATCTGCAAATCGTGGACACTGTGGCGCAGTGACAGAAAAGAAAGAAAGAAAAAAAGCTCGCAATTAACTGCGCTTAACGAGATTCGCCTGGGTGGTCCCGAGCGTCAACGCAGATTACGCACCAAACCGCCGCTTTTATATTAAACAGGACACAATTGCGAGACAGGTGTCCTGTCAAGTAGTATTCCAAAACGTCCAAAAGACTAGCCAAGCACTTGAGCAACAACCCACTCTCGAGTCACTCCTCGCGACAGATACTGTTATACTAACTTATACTCGGTGTAAGATGTGCCTTGATGTCAACACTGTTTTGTATGCGCCAGAACTGACATCTGGCGATCAAACAAACGAATAAACCAAATATCCTGTTCATTGTAGAGAAATCATTTTGTGTATTTCAAAAACTGTATTTTGTCCTTTTTACACAAGTGCAGTTTTATTGGAGGAAATTGACCTAAATATATATATATAAGATGCATTTAGTTTTCATTTCTTTTTTTTCGTCACTCAAATGTCACCTTATTGTATTTTGCTACTTCTGTAAATAAAACTGGGACATCATGTACGTTTGTAAATTATGCATAGACATCTGCAGCCAACTATTTATATATTAAGTTATATGCTGATATTTTTGTAGATTTGTTTTGGGGGAAAACAAAAACTTTTTTATAAAGTTTGTGAAAGTTCTATTGGAAAGTGGGCCTAATCGAGGAAACAGAAAGAAAACATTTAGGTAGGCCTACTACTGCTATTACGACTTGTAATAACATTTAAGGGAGGAAAAGCGCACTGATTATATCATAAATGTACGATCTCAGAAGTAGTCATACTAAAGGAATATATGTGGTTGTTTCATTCACCATGAACGAGTAGAAACACGAATAAGAAACGAGAGATGTCTGAATCGCAAAACGCAGTTCATGGGATGACACAGATTGTTTATGTGTGTTTGACGATGGTAAATCCGTAGAAATAAACAATTCAATTGCCAATAGCTGTCTTTGTCTCGCCGGTATCAAAGTCTGCTGTTGAGGAAACATCAGTTCGTAAATGCGGTTCCAAAACGGTTATGCTTGTCCTGTTGTACACGTTTTCATCTAACTTGCAATAGTTTTGTTTTATCTAGGCTCCATATTACAACAAAAATACGTTTTAATCAAATGGCCTGCAACTAATGTGGCCCAAATTAATATTTTGTTCTAAGATTACTGGAGCTGTCAGTCAGTGCAGTCGAATGATTAATTATGAACTGCTTTATGCGGTCCATCCACAATTTAAAAACATGTCGATTGGAAGCACACACTGCGTGAATAATAAACACACAAATTTAGGTTAACACTTGCTGCTTCTTCCTTGTATTCTTTATAGCAGCCAATGAACATATCCTGTTGGTTAGACGGGATAAATAGCCGGTATATTATTAAGTATTACGTTATTTAAAGTCTTACAATTTGTGGCATCAATATGAAAGTATTAAAATCCAGAACATCCATTCATATTTTATTTTCACTAAGGTCAGGAATGGGTTTAAAATTTTGCTTTTGCGTTATATCTGCGTAATTACATGCGGTCATACTGCCAAGCTTTATGGGGAAAAGCTTTATGTTTTTAGATTTTAAACCATTTGCTTTGTTTTGTTTGTTCCCTCTTTTGTTTATTTAATACGTCTTTGATTGATTCGACTGTTTACTGTTTTTTTCTTTAAAAACTGTTGTTTTATTCAGTGGCATCAACATTGAGTTCGGCTTTAGGCCTCCATTAATCGCCACCTGTGCCATTACAAAATTACATCCAAGAAAGAATAATTCACGTCCTGTGCGCAGTAGAATGTAAACTTGGGCACTGTACACACACGCTCGACGTTGGCATTCTGGGGGCTAATCTTGTATAATCTTTCATTGCATGATATATGTAAGACATTTAGCTGCTTGTAGGTCCAGGTCGGCCTAGCAATTTGGCAGTAAGACAGGAAAAACAATATTCATGTGAAGGATATCACACATCCAGCCATTTTCATTGTAACACTATATTTAAAACAGTGATACTGTGCAACCCGCCGAATAAATAGAAGGAGGTCTGTACAAAATTCATGTAAGCCTATGCCAAGTAGGCCTTCGTTACTTGATGAATGAAAACATTTTTCCCAGTTGAACGACCTTAACCTGATAATACATATTTCTTCAATAGTAGGGGACATAATCTGGTAAGCACTTAAAATAATAATAATAACAATAATAACAATAATAATAATAATAATAATAATAATAATAATAATAATATAACAGAACGACGAAAACAGGCCATTCAGCCCAACAATGCTCGACACTGAATATGCGGTCTTCTTTTCGTCTAGGTTGCTTAAGCATGGACACGTAATTTGACACGCGACCACGCGCTTGTTTTGTTCGTGGTATCATGTAACTGTGCACCTTGGTGTCACGCGCCCGGGAAGAACCGGGGACAGGGGAGGTCATCATTGATCGGGAAATGATCATATTTGTACATTTGTTCTAATCCAAGATTGTTTCTAGGGAAAATAAGGCATATATGAACAGGACACTGTGACCAAGACGCTAGACTGTTTCGTTCAAAAACAAATCCTTAAAACAATTTTGACGCACTGTTAAACTAATTTCGATATACTTGACCATTTCTGTTTGATAAATGCTGATTATAATCAGGAATAACTTTTTGGTTTGTTAAAAGTATAAATGTAAACGCATTATCAATCAGAAGTGTTAGCATTTATGCGTTTAAATACAACATCATAAATGATAACACTAATATAAAAGCCATTTAATTGAATATAAAATATGAAAATATGAGTTAAGGCTTGACACTAATCAAGAATAATAGTTGGAAACAACAACGTGTTCAGAATAGGCTAATTTGCGGACAGGAGGATGTCCCAAAATAATCATCTTTACCTAGCAAGACACACGGATATCAGACTGGAAGGGAGTTTAATGTAAGAAATCATGGCGAACTTTTCGATCAGGGTGGATATTCAATAGGCCAGTGTGCACTGATTGTGCACTGATTGGGAGTGCAACTGTATATGTACGCGTAAAAACGTTCACCACTTCTGTCACAATTAAACCCCGCCGTTTTAAAGGGAACTGGGACGTATATTAAAGTTGCACGTGGCAAATAATAATGGGATAACAAACTTCGGTTTGTGGACTGGGAGTAGGCCTGGGTTTCGGTTCTGCTGAGCGACTGGGCTGCCAAAATCCAGCCCGTTTCTCTGCAAATACGCGGTACCAGTCAGTGGATCAGCCAGTTGTACTTGGCAAGTAGCAAGGGTGTGATAGCTTCATGCACACTCACATGTACTACAGCAAGGGCTGGTAGTAATATAGCGATAGCTTCACGCAGTATCTTATTTCGGTGTTCTCCAGGGTGGCATGCCAGAATATGAAACGCCAGCCAAATCACAGCCCTGAAAACCACATCACTCGTAATGGGAGAGAGCGATTTCAAGACTAACAAAGGCCGAAGAGGTGGGCTTTCAACTGAGATGGGCTTTTTAATCCCGATTTAAATATCGGGGCAGCCCCTTGATGCTCGCGCACGACGAGACACGTCATTCCCTAATTTCAGGAGCTCAGTAGTCAAGATCGGCCACCTGCCGATCGGCCACCGGCCTCCTTCGGAGATTTAAAGGAGACGAGCAGGTAGCCAGGCAAGATTCCGCTTAATAAGAAGACCGCTCAGGAATCAGACATCGAGCGCGCGCAGTCCATCCATCCATTATCTATACCCGCTAAACCTGATCAGGGTGACGGGGGTGCTGGAGCCCATACCGTTTATGTCCGTTTATGTAAATAAGTTGATCGGTAATTTTATTCTATTAAATAAAATAAAAAAAATAAAAAAAAAATAACCCCCCCCCTTTTCATGACACTTGTTACATGTTGCCCCATCCCAGCACTTTTTGGTAATTTGTATTTGTCCTAATACTGTAGCTTATTCTTCTGCCTAGTTGGCTTTACAGAGGGTAGGTCAGAATAGTGTTCACTGTGTGAACTGTGTTCTTGGCTAGAAATAGCTGTACAAAATAAGTATTGTACCTTACTGAACCTGTGTTTAGCGGTTGTCTATGACCATGAAGTGCACTTTTTGTACATCGCTTTGGATAAAAGCGTCTGCCAAATGAATGTAATGTAATGTAATGTAAATTATTTTAACAGCTAACCACCGAGGAGAGGCGAAAACAGCCGACACTCAAATATTTTGCTTTGGGAAATATATTTGGATTGGACAGTAAACATAAGCAGTCATTCGAAATGCCAGACCAGGAACTGGCTACATTTATAGAAATTAAGCCTAGACGAGACGAAGGGAGTACATTTTTTTCTACAGATAATATAAAAAATAAATACCATTGTTTCTCAGGGGCACTCTTGATATATCTTTATACGAGAACATCTATTCTAATCTAACCAACATCTCATTAAATCATGTCCTTAAACTGTATCCTTCCACGATGAATATGTAGTTAAACATGGTTAGCTTCTGAAATAATGAATGAACTGAAGGCCTCTTTGTTGAAATAATGCAGAGAGATATTAGCCATTGAAGTGTGTGTACACACAATATGACAAGTCCTGTTTGTTTGTTTTGCTACAGAGTTTGTTTATTTAGTGTGGTAGTATTTTGTCTTTCTTGGCCTCCCCGTTAATTAATATCAATGCTGTTTTTTAAAAATGTGCAGGCCACCACTGATTTTCTTTCCTCTCACCCTGCAGCCCACCGGCTCAGCTGCGCAGCCTGTGGAGGATGTTTCCTGCACAGCCAAAGCAGACAGACTGTGCAGCCCTCTGATGCACACTGAGTGGGGGGGGTAAAAATGTGGACTGCCCCCCCACCCCCCGGAGCACAGCGTGGCCCTTCAGGGCAGCCTGATCGCGGTCAGGATTCGATACTGGAACACGCGCCGAGAAATAGCGGTTTAGACCCGCCTCCCCAGGAGACCCGGGCTTAAACGGTCTGCTTTGGCGGGGGGCGGGGGGCGGGGGGGGGGGGGGGCAACTCTGAAAGCCGTTTTAAAAGGACGATTCCGGACCGGCAAAAACATTCGCGGCGCCGTTTGCCAGAATTTTCCACAAGAGCAGTCAGTCCGCCGGCGGTGATTAACAGCTCCAGACACGGTGCGCCGGAGACCCTACGACGCGCCGAAGCCACGGGCACAGAGCGTGACATTCCACAAACCGAAAGGTCAAAGGTCACGCGCGCCACATTTTGATTCTGTGTATCCTATGATCCCCCCCCCCACAACACCTCACGTTACAAAAAGAGGAAACGCAGCGCAGCAGAAGTGCGTCCTGGACACGGAGCGCGGCTAAAACAAAGGCCCCGTTGTGCTCGGTGCGCCGGGTCGTCCCTCTCCTTCGCCGACGACACCCCGCAATTTAGGAAGGCTTAGCCCCTTTCCTCTCCTCCTTCCCCCTCTGGTTGTTTGGCCCAAATCTCGGGGTACCGCCAGCTGTCCTGGAGACAGCTTCATTTTGAAGAACTAGTTTGTGTAGGATAATCAAAAAAAAAAAAAAAAAGAAAGAAAAATAAACAGAAGAAATCCCTGTGCCACCCACAGGGTAGATTAGCCGGAGTCAGGTGTGCTGTGTCATTGCAGGTAATCAGGGCAAGTATCACCGGCACATCGCACCAGAGAGCCAGAAACAAGTCCCTCCCCCCAATCTCCCCCACCCCACCCCCTCGTTTCTTCTACCTTTTCATTGTTTTACCGTTTTAAAAAAAAGGCAGAGTACAGTGGAAATTTCCGTCAGACAAATTCAAGTCTGGGCAACCACCATCTCTCTCTCCCTCTCTCTCTCTTTACACCCTCCTGTCTCTTGCTGGTTCTCTCTCTCTCTCTCTTTTCTGCCCAAACTATCTCACTCCTTCTCTCTCCTTTCGCCCTGTTCAGAGAAGCTGTATACAGGGGATAAATGGAGACCCCTTGCAATGCTAAATATCAGTATGTGACACACTGCCTGCTATTATTATTATCACTATTCTTCTTCTACTTATTATTATTCTCTTATAAATGAAAAATCTGGTTATTAAGAAACGATTAGAGCTGTACTTGGTTTTGTAAATGTGTGCATAGGAGAGTTATTATTACTCATCATTATGACCAAACTTCATTTCTATATTTCAGTCAGTCCGGAACCGTAATGAGACAAAGGGGGCAGGGATTATCATCAGCAGGGTTTTGGGGCATCCAGTGCCCCTGCTCTGCCAGGGACGGTCACTGTTACTCAATCCCCCCCCCCCCCCCCAATTTTTGTGAGGGAGCAGGCAGGGTACAGGGTGTTTGCCAGGCGATGCAACCGTGAGCAGCATATTGTGCGGGCCAGAAAGCTCCATGTACACGTTGTCTTTTCGGGTCGAGACCAAGGATGAGCTTTTGTGCTGTCCCGTGGACCCCAGTCACCCGTCAGCTGAGGTTCTAAATTATGGGGCACTGACGGGGCAATGCGCCCCCCCCCCCCACCGTTGTACCATTTCTGGCAGCCTCCCGTTTGCACCGCGGAGAACACAGGGCACAACTACCCCCTCCCCCCCCCTTTAAATTTTGCCCCGTCGGCAGAAATCGGACAGTCTGAAGAGCCCCTTTGTTGAGCTTGGCTGGGGCACCGAGGATGAAGAGACATGAGGGTCAGGGACCCGGTGGGCTACTTAGGGGAACACAGCTGTGGATGATGTCCTGGTCTGACCCCCCCACCCCCTCCTCCTCCCCCTCTCGTCCCCCTGTTCCTGCTTTCAGGGTGTCTAAACGCCTCCCCCTCTCTGAATCCTGGCCCTGAGGACCCCCTTTACCAAGCAAGGAACACCCCCCCCCCCCCTCGAAAAAATAAAAAATAAAAATCAATCAATGAACAATCAATATTATTTCTGATTTGTGGAACAGCATTGTTGTGGCTGCTGCTGTGCTTGTTTTTGTTGTATATGTCCTATATATTCTCATACCTTATCTATATTTAGCCCTGGCTTGCACGTTACTCTGAACACTCTCACATGGAGAAGAGGTGGGCCTCTCAGTCCGCGGGTCATCGACCAGGCCTCCTCAGAGCCCGGCTCGGGGTGTCGGGTTTTCTCTTTCATGAAGAGATAAGTAGCGCACTCTTCCTGGGATCAACTACGAAACCCCCCCCTCCCCCGCCCCCCCTACACACACCCCAAAGACAGCAGCATAAGTCCAAGACTTCCTCTTAAACCAGAAGTTCCCACGTTAAAGCTTAAGGAGGAAGTAATTTCAGTTTCTCTCACATCCATCCTCCTTGTCATTCATTATTATTCATATTTATTAATATTAATTGAAAAGCACCAAAGGTGCGGAAACGCTATTTTGTCTTTGCAGATTCGCCCTCTTCCCACAGCACTCCTCCGGGGCTGGTACATTGCGTGTACTTCTTATTTTCCACCATTTTGAATTCGCTGAACGATGACTCAATCAATTTGACCCACATGGATGCGTCCATTCAGATCACGATAATTAATTCCAGACATAGCCAATTAGCTTGAATATTCTGTTCTGAACAGTCGGCCACGTCTTTCTAAACAAGACAAAAAAAAAAAAACGTCAATGGTGTCGGCAATGTAGAAACTAAAGCTAATTGAACCCTGAACCTTTCAGCCGAGGACATGCAATACTCAAATCACTGGTCTGATCAAAACACCAGTTCATCTCTCTCACCTGTGTGCTGCTCCAACAAGCCGTGTCCACTCAGGACCAATAAGCATTGACCTTGTACTTCTTCATTCACCTACGTTCATGCAGCCCTTCCTACAAAATGGCACCAGTGTTGGACTCATTTGCATTTTGCCATTGGCGAGGCTAAGCTAACCAGCTGAAAATCTATGAAAAATGCTAAAACCACTGAGCAAACATACTGTAGGCCAGGGTCATATAATATGGTACACAGGTTCCTGTCCGCACAGAACAGCCACTGTTGGGTTCATTAAGGCAACTACCTCATTAGTGCATTTGACAGCCAGCTGGTTGCTATGATCTACTGCCACTAGACTGGCCTACAAGGCAACCAGACAAATAGCATAACATGCTATCGCATGTATGATCACAGAGAATGGGGGGGGGGGGTGATGGACATTGGTGGGGATGTTCTTGTATCAGCGTACAGCTTGGAGGAGCCAATTAGGCGATTAATTAAGCAATGCGGCATGAGAGGCCGTGCTGTATGGTGAACACAGATAGGCCGTCAGATTTCTTTCCATCTGAAAAGTTCTTCTTCAGCCAGAACTGCCTTAATGCCATACATTAAAGACGCAGTTAATGCACTTAATTAAACAAAACTTTACAGTACACAGCACACGTCGTTTCTCGCCCAATCCTGTGTCATCACATGACTTGAATGTAATTTCTTTTTTATTATCTTTTTGTAATTCTTTTTTTATTTAATTGGAGCTTTAACATTTTCATTTCAGCACTATTTAGCTTTACATGAGTACAATTGTTGGATTTTTTTTTTTTTTTTGCTGTTTCTCTACTGGTAAGCCACATGAGTGTATTGTAGGGAAGTTTCTTTACTGGTAAACCACATGTATAGGTTACACCACATTAGTGTATTTTCAGGAAGTTGCTCTGCTGGTAATCCACAACGGTGTATTTCCTGAAAGTTCCTGTACTGGAAAACCACAGTAGTATATTTTCAGGAAGTTGCTCTGCTGGTAAGCCACAACAGTATATTTTCTGAAAGCTCCTGTACTTTTCGAAATGATAAGAGAGTGTTCTAGAACTCCGTTGCCACTAGTCATTGTTATGTCAGCATTACAGCGTTCAGTAAAGAACATTCTAATCACATATTTGTGATGTCACACCTGAAAGGGTTAATATGGATGAATTGTAATGAAGGGGCAAGTCTTGCAGGGCTCAGTAGGTTTTGTCCACCCTCTATGACAAGACTGTGTCAGTGCAAAAGCTGTGTAATGTCTGATGAGCTGTTATTGTACAGACACATGGTTTCCGGATTTTGCCCCCGGGTTCAGAACGATGTCATTCTTTCCTACTTTAGTACTGTCTGTCAAAATAGTGATTTAAAAAAACTGCATTTACCCACAGCCCCATATTCTTTACCATTATTTCCCAGTATTCATAGATTATATAGATAATCCATATACAGTATATGTATATATGTATATACATGTATAAATATAATGTTCATATTCATATTAATACAGAAGCCAGTAAACTTCAGAAGGGAAAGACAAAAACAACTCGGCGAGGATTTGCTTCACTGAGGAGGTGGGACGGACAGGGGGGGATGGGGAGGGGGGATGGGGAGCGGGTGGTGGTGTGATGAATTATTTTATCCTGTGAAGCTCAATTAAGTGGTTGGTTTACCCTCCACGCGGGCCTGGAGAATAGCGGGCCAGGTCAGCGCTGGGTTGAGGTATTCTTCATTATTTTTCCGCCTGTCGGATCCCATGAAAGGCGACGTGGAAATGGCCGCCGGCCGCTCAGAGAGGAGCCCGGGGGCTGCCGGCGGGGTACGTCAAACATGTTCAGAGCTTCCCCCCTCCGAGGGGATTATGATCAGCAAAGCATAACCCACACCTGCAAAGCCCGGCGTCACAATGGAAACTGCGCGCGCGGGCGGAGCTAGCCGGCTCGGAGAAGGTGCTGTTAATAAGACTCCCGTCCAATGAAATTAACTCCGTTAACTCATTATTCTACCGCGACTGGGCGACGGAGACGAAAAAGCGAACGAGCGACAAGCTGGCTCTGATCTGCCGCGGTTATTATCCGTTTACGCGCCGGTGCTAAATTCTGGGTGAAATATCACGTAGTTCCGAAAACTCTTTTTTTGCCGAAATTGTACATTCCAGGCAAGACGCCGAGCGTGCGCTAAAACGGACTGTTTTACATCTATATTGCTTTACATGTATGAGTGTAATTACATGCATGTTTTCTAACGCGTGGGTGTGCTTTTTTTGGCACTACGGCTCTGTTTGGTTGTTTTGGTGTTATCATTTATAACTAGGAAGCCTAATGAATTAGCCAGACACTTCAGAATTATTTAATTAAACTGAGTTTGACAACACAGTGGTAAATCCTTGCATGACTTCGTTTCAGCTCATTTTCCATTTCTGGCAAGAACAAGAAAGCTTATTTTTGCAGGGGAAAAGTTGTAATTACAAGCACTCCATTTCCGCAGTGATACACAAAATCAGCAGTAGTAAATATTTCATCCCCGAGTGGAACACTAACATTACATCAGAATAAATAATGACAAGAACAGTCTGTGTTCGAGGTTGCCTGTACACCAGGTAGTCTGACCCAGAACTCCGTTCTGATTTGCAGTGATGACCTGAGGAATCTTAAGCCAATCAGCTTTGAAGCGAAGGGGAATATAAGGGACTGTGCAGCCAATCAGATGTGAGGAGGGGGGACAGACTTGCTTGGCTTGGCTTGGCTACCAGTGGTCTACTTTATACCCCCTGACTGTTTCTAAAAGCGGCCTGGGATTGAGATCGTGGAACAGGGACCACGGATGTTCTGGAATGTGCCACACTGAACGCCCATTTTAATTGGGCCCACAGCACCCACAGGGGTGAGGCTGGCCCCGGTCCAGATCTGGCTGTCACTCAGGCTTGATAATAAGCTATTACCCCCCCCCCCCATCCGGGACAGGCCCGCTGCTGCTCACCCCTAATCTGTACGGACAGGTCATTGTGGCTGACTCGGACAGGGGGTGGCACACAGTCACACCATTGTGCAGCCCCACTGTCCCGAGGTAGCCCGAATTGGGGGGGGGGGGGGGGGGCGGGGAGTGAGGCAACGGGAGATTGCCCACAAAACATCAGTTATGGTTGTTATGACTCCTGAAACCCAATAACAATAAATAAATAAATACCCTTCTTAAACATTTGAAGAACAAAATTCCAAGTCAGTGTTCTAGAACTCCACTGCTTTCAGTCACCAGTAGTGACTGTGACATCAGCATTAGAATGTTCCGTTACGAACATTCTAATCGCATAACAAGTAGCACCAGTAGCACAGAACTTTTTTTTCTTCTCATCCTTCGTATCAGCACGGGCGACATGTGAGGCCTATGCTTCACTCAGATGGCATTCTGGGACTGTGGAGGAATCCTAGCCGTAGCTCGGCAGGTTAGAACAGAGCTCTCCTAGGAGAAAGGGGGTGGGGGTGGTGAGGGGGGGTTGGTGGGGGGTTGGTTAATTCTGGCTTGCAGCTCTGCAGCCTGTCTGAGGGTTTGATATCGGCAAAGGGCTTTGGCAGGCAGAGAGACAGCTCCATATTTCATGACAGGAATATTACAGGGCGCTGGATTCAGCTGCTCGGCGACAGACCCTCTCTGCCGCGTAACCAGAATCCTCGTTTCGGTGAGAGTATCGGACACAGGGGTGGAGCAGTGGCGGTGGGTGGGTGGAGCAGCAGCGGTGGTGGGTGGTGGGTGGTGGGTGGTGGGGGGGGGGGGTGGAGGGGGCACACATGCAGATGACAGAGTGCTGGAGGGGAGAGTGTTTTGAACGCTGTTGTGCAACCTGTTAGTGAAAAAGACTGAGATGTTCGAGGTAGGGAGGGGTTAGAGGGAGCACAGTGTTCGGCACAGTCCGCCAGGTTCAGAGGGAGCACAGTGTTCGGCACAGTCTGTCAGGTTTACAGGGAGCACAGTCTGTCAGGGTTAGAGGGAGCACAGTGTTCGGCACAGTCTGCCAGGTTCAGAGGGAGCACAGTGTTCGGCACAGTCTGTCGGGTTTAGAGGCAGCACAGTGCTCAGCACAGTCTGTCACATTTACAGGGAGCACAGTCTGTCAGGGTTAGAGGGAGCACAGTGCTCAGCACAGTCTGTCAGGGTTAGAGGGAGCTGTCGGTTTCCTCCAAAGCCAGAGTGACAGGAATGCTGGGTGGGAGGGGGAGGGCGAGTTCGGACAGAGCGCAGGAACAGGTGCATTTACTGGGGGGTCCGGGGTGGAGCCGTCTGCGGTTGGGGTTTGGGAGTGGAGCCAACAGGGGGGTGGGCTGGGGGGTGGGTTTGGGGGGGTGTATGTCTGCCCTGTCTCTTCTGCCTCTGCCAACACCAACAGCTTTATTAAGTAACTCAGACTGCCCATCTCTGAGTCTTTCTCTCTTTCCCTCTCTCTACCTTTTCTTTCTCTCTTCCATGTAATCCCTCTTTCCTCTCCTCTCCACTTTCAGTATATAGATTATAATGCCAATTTTCAGGAAATTCAACTGTGACAGTTGGCCTCCATAATAACATGAGCCTATGTTAGGTCATGTAAAAATGGCGTGACAGAATCTAGAGATGGGATTTTTATTTTTATATGGCTCATCTTAGGGGTAGTTAAGAGTCAGGTCCAAAATCAGTAATTGAACGCTACATTATTTGTTGTTGGGTTCTGAAGCTCTGACAGTACATAGAGCTGGATAAAAACTTTAAATATGTGGTAATATTTAAAAAAAATAAATAAAAAGCGCAAGATGACAAATATGGAGATACAGGTTTCTTGTGTCGATGCAGACATTAGCCACTGTAGGTGCAGCAAGACCCTGCTGAAGGGGTCACAAGCTCCATCGACCCCCCCCCCCACCTCGCCCTCCCCGCAGGGAGCTGCAACACCAACCCCTACCCCACTCCCCCCCCCCCCCCCCCCCCCCCCGCCGCCGCCCCCCCACTCCACCCCCCCGTCCAGCCAAGCTCTCTCAGCCATAGGAAGACACTCATTAAAAAACACTGTGAGCACACTTCCAGAACCTTCCATTAATCCTGCTGCTGGTCCCTCTCTCCACAGCAGGTTCAAGCAGAGGGCGAAATCACTCTCCATGGTGGGGTGGGGGGGGGGGGGGCATGTGGAGGGGGCTTGGTGGGGTCCAGAGGAACATGTGTGACAACCTCCTCCCTTACATTCTACGAGCTTAACCAAAATCATGTTCCAGGCCCTGTGTCCCCCCCCCCTCCCCCCTGACACTGTACAGTTCCCACAATAACTCCAGTCAGGTGAAGAGAATGTTTGGGCTAATTGGTCCAAGAGCCCGAGGGGTGTGAAAAAACTGGTAGATTAAATCTACCACTCTATTAACTGCTGGAGGATTTAAAATGGTACGGATATTTTAGAAAAAAAGAGATGGGGCATTTGTGGTTTTATGGTTTTGTTTAAAGCAAGTAAACACACTTCAAATACGCTGCTGTTTTAGGAAAACAGAGTGTGTGGAAACTGTGTTATGAAATACCACAGATACTGTACTTCAATTTAAGGGTCAACTTCGGAAATGAATAAATTCTGCAGCAGACGTGGTTTCAATAAAAGGGCCGACAGGTCAAACAAACGCTGTTACGCTATTTCCTGAGTTTGTGTCTGGAGTCGGTCCAAGCCCTCGAACCCGGGGCCAAAAAGAGGAGTATGATCAGCGCTCAGTGGTCTTACGGGGCCACACAGAACATTCCGGCACTGGGAGGGGGCTCCGAGCCGGTCCGATCGGCCGACCCGGACCGCCAGCTCCGCATTGGCCCAGTGAGTGGGGTCCAGTCCCCCCCCCCAGCCCTGTCACCCGCCATGCTGGTAATCCTGATAGAGGTTTGGCGGGACGCCCGTGACCCGCGACCCACGCTGGGCCGCGGACGATGAGGCAATCCCTGGCCGGGTCTCAGCGGGGTGGGAGGGGAGGGTGAACTTGGGATGACCAAAATTACCCCTCGCTTCATTTCAGCTTTAATGCCTGTACCCTCCTTAACCATCTTCATTCCCCCCTCTCTTTCACTTTCTCACTCCCCCTCTCTTCCCTCCTCTTTCCCTCTCTCTGACAGCCTCACTGTCTTTCTCCCTCCTTCATGAACCCCTCACTTTCTCACTCCCCCTCTCTTTCTCGCTGGAATAAAACTCCTCCATCTCACGTCAAAGTCAATCAGCATCGGCTTATTACCCATAATGCAGTCTGATCCCTACAGCCCCGCAAAAAATCCCACAAAGCTAGGTCATTACAGAACAAGTGTGCACACACACACACACACACACTCGAACACACTCACACACACACACACACTCACACACACACACGCACGCACGTGCACGCACGCACGCACACACACGCACACAGGCACGCAGACACACACGCACACAGGCACGCAGACACACACACACACACACACACAGGCACGCAGACACACGCACGCACATGCACGCACACACGCAAGCACACACACACACAGGCACGCAGACACACACACACACATGCACGCATGCAGACACAGACAGGCACACAGGTACACGCACACACACGCACACACACACGCAGCACACACACTAACTTACTGATCACTGGAAAGAAATGTAATTCATTTTAAATGCACTACTTGCACACCTCACAGGGTGTTCTACTGTTTGTTGCAACTGACTCAAGAGAACATCCTTTTCAGGTGGGCAAAACAACCTCCACTGAAACCCTCAGCAGTTTGAGCTCCCTCCCTCTCT
>CM077288.1:5349676-5357176 GCA_039654925.1 Anguilla pacifica
ACCATTATGAACCTAAATGTCCACCACGGTGCATCATGGGTAGACTCGTTTGTTGGCCAGTCATGCCAATCATGGACATGACGTCACTTTCTCCGACCCAAAGGTTCATCATGGCCTCAACATCAACATCTCCTCTCTCCAGTCTCAGATGTGAGCTAGCAGGCAAAAGGATGTTTTCCTCCTTTATTGCACAATTATAAACGGTGAACCTGTCACCTTAACAAAAGCGAGCGAGTTAATTATCCACCCCCAAACCCCCCCCCCACCCCGCACCCCCACCCCGCCCGATGTCATAAACCAGCCTTGACAGCTCGCCCGAAACTCGCGCAAACCACAGTTTGGGTTTCACAACACAACACCCACCCCCTCAGCACCCCCCACCCCCCAAGCCAGCCCGAGCCACTCCAGACGGGACGCTCCCACACGGCCCCCCCGTCCCGTCCCGTCCCGTCCCCGTGCCAGGTGGCACCCCTCCAGCGCCTCTCTGGAGGAGATTAAAGTTCGGGCCTGGCAGACCCGCCGGTCGGATCAGCCGGAGGAGAGAGAGAGGCGAGCGTCTGGCGGAGGTCTGAGCGCGTGCGAGACTGCAGACGTCTCCGCCGACGACGTCCAATCGCCCGAGGGGAAGCGGCTGTCTTTACTCTGCCTGCGCAGAAAACTGTTCAGTGCGAAATCAACACTTACAAAAATGTTCAGTGTTAAATCTACACTTACACAGCACATCTGCCCACCAGTGGACTCATACGGGCTCTGTTAGAGTAGAATTAACACTGGACATTATACTGTGGGCCACTAGTCCCCCAAACCCCACCCTGTTGACCCCCAGCCTCAGATGGTGTCAAGTAACCAACCTCAAGAACATACGGTCAGAAGACATTATCTACCCTTTCATATCTATGGTAAACGGATTGCATTGATATAGCGCTTTTTCCAGCAACTGTTGCTACACAAAGTGCTTTACAATTAATGCCACGCAATCACCCATTCACACACACACTCACACACCCTCTCATTCACCCATTCACACACACACACAGTCACGCACCAACGGCGAAAGGCAGCCATGAAAGGTGCCATCTAGCTCGTCAGGAACACTTTGACACGTATTGCCAAGAGGGCCAGGACCAGGGATCGAACCGGCAACTCTCAGGTTGCCAGACTCTACCTCTACTCAACCTCCTGAGCCAATGTCGCCCCCAGTGGTGACAACTGAACAGCAACAAACCCCAGAATGAAGTCTCACCCAGAATTCTTACAGGTAATGCTGGCTTTTGATTGGTCATAAATTATGAGTGAAAGCCAAACCCCCTCGTCCACCCACCATGCCCTGTGCTCATGGCGGGAAAAGGCGGGAAAATATTTGTTCATCTTTAAACCCTCAGAAGGACGCAACTTTCCCCGCAGATGAGCAGCTCATGTACGCTCATCATGAGAAGCACATCTTGAGTGCGCTCTTCGTTAAAATTAAATCTGGCACCTAGCAGAGAAAATAACACGGTCGCCCTGTGAGGTGAATCATCGTCTTCCCGTAGACGAAAATTGACTCTAAAAGCAACAATTCAGTCATTGGACATTATTATTAGTGGCAGTAATTTTGGGAGAGGTTCTTTTTTTTTAGTCCTTTCTGAGCAAAGAAACCACCTCTTAATGTTAAATCGTAAGTGCCTGAAACTTAAGATGGCGTACAACCTAAACTTCGACTGAAATTACAGTTTTGGCCACATTTACCCCTAAATGAGTTACGGACTGTGGGTAATTTTAAACTTTCATGGCCCAGTAATTGAAATCAAACCTTTTTTTAAAATAAATAAATAATACTTCATACATTCATACAAGCAAAATATGCCGATTACAATGCCAACTATATCAATGACAACGTAACAGCAAAATAGAAATGCAATCGACAGAAGCCCAATCAGCCTCACAAGGTCGGAAAAAAGAAAAAAGTTAGCCTTCCTTCATTTTGAGATGATAAAACTCCTCGATGACTCAAACTGTATTGAGAATCGCGGTTAAGACACGTTTGACAATGGTTTCTTTTATAAGTGGTTTGCGATTGCAATAACAATAACAGAATGGACAAATGGTCTCGAATGCCTCTGCACAATGTTCCTGCCAAAACGCTGTCAAGGAATTTTCTTTTTCACACTTGCTAATAAAGTTTTTTCTATTGAACTCTTTGTTGATGGCTTTCAAGTATGACATGTGCCTTGTACTGCACGCATAACGACTACCGCCACATGGCCTCAGTTAAACCTGACATCTTTATCATGGTCGGTCAGCGAATGACTTGCGCATACCTCTTGAGTTGGTCCTCTCCATCCCTGTCTATAGGTTGAACAGATCATAACAGCCATTTCAAATTGTCAGCCATCTTGGACACCGTAAGATACAAACTATGATGACAATCAACTGTTCGCTCCTAAGCAGGTCTCAACATCTAATGCATTCTCATGCTATGACAGACAAAATGCAATAGCTTATCTTTGGCATGGCTAAAAGCAACAAACATATTGGATCGCAAAGAAACGCACCTAGGTTTATTATTATTGGACCATAATGCAGTGAATTGTTATCTTTGACTGAGAATAAAAATCAACCATAAATTCGACAGGGATTTTACTGTGTGCGCGGCGATGACAACAACCTGTCCTTTAAACTCAATCTCGCTTCCTGCTTCCCCCCCACCCCACCCCCCAAAACGATCCAAACAGCTTTTTTTCCTTCTATCTCTGTCTCTCTTTCTCTCTCTCTGTCTCTCTCTCTTTGTTTCTTTGTTTTCAGTCCGTCCTGGCGTTGGAAGTGATGCAACGTCTAAGCGCGACGCTACAAAAACAACATCGAGCGCCTTCAAAGGGAGAGGAAGGGTCCGGAGACGCTTCTGTCATCGCCATGACGACTGACACGCCACTCGGATGTGGACAGAGCTGGGGCAGTGGGGGGGGTGGGGGGGTGGGGGGGGGGGGGGTGGAGCCTCTGGAGTGCTCACGTCAATCACCGCGTGTGGTGGTGGGCGGGGCTTACTGACAACAAAAGAGGTCCTTTCCTGTCTCTGAAGATGCACGACTGGTCCCCTAAAGCTTTAATACTGTAGCTCACTGTGATTGGCTCTCTCCACAGTGAGGATTTCACAGAGGACCTCCCTGCCACAGCTAAATGCCATGTCTCTGCATATGGCCTGTGTGTGTGTGTTTATATGTGTGTGTGTGTGTGTGTGTGTGTGTGTGAGTGAGTGAGTGAGTGAGTGAGTGTGTGTGTGTGTTTGTGTGTTTATACGTGTGTGTGTGCGTGTGTGTGTGTGTGTGTGAATAAGAGACAGAGAGGGAGAGAAAGAGAGACAGAGAGAGAGAGAGAGAGATTGACAGCTTCCCCTGGCTGCTGACGGATATAAACTTCACCTGCGTTTTAAACGGCTTCTTCAGGGGTGACTCAGCTGCTCTGGAGCCACTGCGCATCACAGGAGGTGCCCCCCCCACCTCACTGCACCCCCCCCAACACCCCGCCCCCCCCACCTCACTGCACCCCCCCAACATCCCGCCCCCCCCACCTCACTGCACCCCCCCCAACACCCCCCCCCCCACCTCACTGCCCCCCCCCCCTCACTGCACCCCCCCAACACCGCCCCCCCCCCACACACACACACACACACATGGAGGGCTCGAGACCTGTGCATGTATTTATGTATGTATGTGTGTGTGTGTATGTGTGTACACCAAATGCTGGTGTACATTACTCTCACAAAATAAACCAGGATTAATTGAATGTTTCCACATTCATACAGTCTGTTTGTACTAAAAGTACATATAAAATGATAGGATGTTCTGTAAATAAAATGTTTTGCTATTTTCATTCCATGCGGATTGTTAATTGGCCATAATTACAGTACCTGTGGGGTTCCATTTTAAATCACAGGGGTTTGTGGGCAGCTCTTAATTGATAGCTTGGTTTGCAACACAACTTCATAACTCGTTTTCATAACTCTAGTCGATACACAGGAGCATACAGAAGCATGAGAAGCTGTACATGACCTCCACTAGATACAGTGTAAATTCAATTGTTTTACTGAAAACAAAAAAAAAAAGTTTTCTTTTATTGCATTCAACAATTCTCCTTTCATCAGTCTACGCTCGAATGAGGTTTTGGGCCGCAGAAGATGCGTCTGCCCATTGGCTGAGCCGGGGGTTCAGGGTGCTTTAGAAAAACTACGCTGCAGGCGTCCCAGAGTCGTCCTTTAAGCTCGAGGATAACTCCGAAGGAGAGGTCTGCAGTGCATTGTGGGAAGGCAGGATTTGTGTATTGCTCAGAACGTGCATCTGTGGTGTTTTTTTTTTTTTGGGGGGGGGGGGGGGGCAGATTCTGGTTGGTTTGTGGTATTTTGCGAAAAACAAGAAGGCCTCTTTCTTCACCACTTAAAGGAAGTGCAGTCCCCTCTTTCTCCCCACATTCTTTCATCTGTACACGGGGAAGTTAATCCTTCTGATTTGTACGGCTCACGGTTGCCTGATGCCAGTTATTTATGTTTGAAAATAAACGGGATCTACCAGGACGACAAGCAAACATGCCGACTGCTTGCATGAGAACCAAGCGGCCAATCACTCGATCACTGCCCCCAGGGAAAGAACCAATCACTCACCTGGATGGGACCTCACTGACACATCCTTCATTGCCTTAAATTAACATGATTTCTAAACTCTGACATATCCATCACACAAGACTGTGACAAACACATCCTTCAGAATGCTCAGAAAATTGTCCTTAAATAGCTTTTAAAAAACATATTTTTTGCTGGACCGCAACAGCGGGGCCAGCCCTACAAACGTGAATGTCTGTGACTGAGTGAGTGACGAAGTTACACCATTGGTCGGCCGAATCACGTGTGTTAGGTCCAGCCATATACTAGGTTTTGACCTGGTCTTGTTATAGCACAAATAGCGATGCAAGCATGTCCAAATAGCATGCTCATTTTTATTCTTTTGTTGGGAAAAGTGGTAAATAATACTAATAATAATAATTACATGCGCAGGACACTGCATAATAATCACTTCTGAGGCAGCTGCTAAAAAATACATAAATGCATGAAGCATATATCATTTAACCACAGGAGAAGGGTGAAAAAATCAAAGTTCGGTAAAGGAATGGAACACAACAGCTTCATTGTTCTCCGCGGAAAAAAATACATTAAGAGCTTTAATATTCACGTGTAACTTTTGACAGTCAAGATTATTAGCATCCAAAAGTTATAATTTATTACAGCGCAGAAAATGCCCGAGGCTAACAGACGGTTTTAAGTTACGAACTAAAACGGCACAAACACTACGTAAGCAGCACCAGGAAGTAGATGTCTCTGGCGGTATTTCAATAAGGAATTAATATCGTCTGGTGTGTCGGGATAAGCTATTTGCATATCAGGGCTATACCACCCATAGCACTGTCTACCTTTGCCATAGGGGCTGTCTGAACAATTAAGACACCTTGGCTTCGTTTCAGTCCCAATTACAATCTCAGGCAAAGGCAGATGTTAGATCCTAAATCCTTAACGTGGCAGCTATTGACATCGCATTCGTCTAGCCATAATAAAGCTAGAGGCTAGGGAACTGACATGCTTCAATGTAAACACTGGTTGCTAAGCACATGAAATACAGAGCCGTCGCCTTAACAACAGTAACCATGTTAAACAAATTAGTCTTGTGGGAAAAAAAGTGTCTGCATTCATAAAAAAAAGAAAAGAAAAAGATTCTCTTGACTGACAGCTGGCGCCTGTCATGTTCCGAGATTGTTTTTTACTGTCGTGTTTCAAACGTGTGTGACAGTTGGCGTGCTAAATTCTCGGATGTCCCTACGCTCCAGGAAAGTGTAGAACGGCACCCACCCAATCTCAACCCTATACTTAGTTGTATCTTTAAATAAAAAATAAAAAATGTAACACCTTTTAATTCCCCCTAATTTCCTTGTCTCTCAATTTAGATTTCCAAACTGTATGTATGGCACAGACTGGTCCCTTCACTACAACGTTTTCCATAATTTCTGGGAGACGCAGACTAACACACTTCCTAACACGTTATAGTCAGAGTTAGAGCATAATTGACGAAAGTACATCCCACCTCTCTCTCTCTCTCTCTCTCTCTCTCTCTCTCTCTCTCTCTCTCTCACACACACACACAAATACACACAAACAAAGACACACACACTCACACTCCCACACACACACACACACACACAAACACACATGCACATACACACACGCGCGCGCAGACACACACACACACATGCACACATATGTACACACACACGCAGACAGACAGACACACAAACACACATGCACACACACAGGTAAAGGTGTGCTCCTGCTGCTCTTTCCTTTGTTCCCTCCTCTCAGTGCATCTTCCCTGTGCCTGCTTGCCTCGGCTCACACTGGAAATGGGACTTCAAAGGAGTTCTTTTTCCAGGGAATCAGAGAGTGCTGTTAGACTGAGGTACAAGGCTCAGGTACAGCTCAGGTAAAAGGCTCAGTTAGACCTCAGGTAAAGCTGTCAGGTAGGGCTCAGGTAAAAAGCTCAGGTAGATCTCAGGTAGGGCTCAGGTAAAAAGCTCAGGTAGATCTCAGGTAAAGCTGTCAGGTAGAGCTCAGGTAGATCTCAGGTAAAGCTGTCAGGTAGGGCTCAGTTAAAGCGTTCAGGTACAGCTCAGGGAGAGCACAGAAATTATAAGCATGAATGATAAAGTATGGGAATAAATTAAGAATCCAAATAAAGCATTTTGACATTAAGTGAACTAAGGTATGGGTGTGTGTGTCTGTGTGTGTTAGAGAGAGAGAGAGAGAGAGAGAGAGAGAGAGAGAGAGAGAGAGAGAGAGAGAGAGAGACAGAGAGAGAGAGAGAGAGAGAGAGAGAGAGAGAGAGAGAGAGATAAAAGCTCAGGTATCTTAAGGCATATCAGGGCTTCTTTAAACTCCACTTCCTCCCTTGAGTGGCTCTCAATGTGCTGTGAAAATGGGACAGGGTTCACCGCCTGTCAATCACACTGCCCCTCCCCCCGGCTACGTCCTGTCCCCATCAAAGCTTCTTCAGTCACACACTCCTGCACTCACACTACAAACACTCTGTGCAGTCATACTGCAAACACAGTCAGCGTAGTTACACTAATGTATGCACAGATACACTACAAACATAGGCTGCACAGTTACACTAAAGTCTGTGCAGTCATACTACAAACACAGTGTGCACAGTTACACTAATGTATGCGCAGATACACTGTGCATTTATATCTATGCATTTACACTACACACAGTATTCACTGTTACCATACAAACACATTCTGCACAGCTACACTACATAGCACAGTTACACTACAGTCCGCACGAACACCTTAAAAACAGTCCTCACAGTTACTGTACACTGAAGACAGCCTGTGCGGTGCTTCTACAAACACAGTTTGCATAGATCGTGTGACACAGAACCACCAACTCTCAGGCTGGAAAAGCCACTCTGGCGCCACCTGTCT
>CM077288.1:5364676-5414676 GCA_039654925.1 Anguilla pacifica
AGGTCTCAGTGATGGGGGGAATGTGAAAGAGGAAACGAGAGAGGGAGAGAGAGAGAGAGAGAGAGAGAGAGAGAGAGAAGCCCCTGGGGAGTGAGGTGGTGGGAGGGTGGGCGGCAGTCAAGCTCCAAACACAAACACGTTATCACCTGACCCATCCCCTAACTGCGCACTGACGATGGGGGGTGAGGGTGGGGGTGGGGGGACATCGTGCCAATCGGAACATCACTTGCATCTCCAGGGACTGCTAATAGAGAATTAACCTATTAGGCCTCAGCTTCTGCAGTACATCAAATATGTAGAAGGTTCCGGAATGTTCAGAACTCAGAGATACACTACATAAAATAAATGTGTAGAAGGTTGCGGAATATTCAGAACTTATTAGCTTTCCTGGCCTGGAAGGACAGGCTAATGAAAGATTCCCATGATTCCGAGGTTTGAGGATAGATCCGGCACTGCCTGGGGCAGGTCGGAGGAAACGTTTCCTTTATTTGGGCAGTAATATTAACCCACAGACCCAGTTATTAAAAGGGCCAGGCTAATCCGCAACTCACCTTGGACCAGAGGAGTCTGTGCAATATTGAAAAGGGTGGGTGTTTTTTTTAGAGGATGTGTTTAGAGTAGAGGCAACCCTGTGCATATTCAACACATTTGTCTAGTGTGTGTTTTTATTTATATGTGGGGCAGAGCCCTATTCTGCCCTTCAAATGACCCAACACTATCACTCAATTACAATTACTGACTTGGCTTCCTCAAGATTTATTCTTCTCAGGATCTAAACAGTACACCCCAGCAAAGGGAAATCACTTCAGGACTGGGTGTGTCTAGATAGTGAAACGGTTGAAAAGCAGTCAAGGTCCCACCATGGTTCAGTTTAACTGCAAAACCACCAGTCATTAAGGAAGGAGTGGTCTGGGGAACTTTACTAGCGTGAGCACTTATTAGCATCTTGTGACCTCTAGTGGTCAGAGCGTGCATTTGCAAGCACCCACCTTGCTTATGACACAAGGCTACTGAAGAGGTATTTATGACACATCCCAACTTGTGGGAGCTAAATAATCTTTACACAGATATGCCAACGTGGTATATGAGTCAGGAGATGAATCTCCATCAAAGAATGCAAAGAATGTTTTCAATTATATTTCTCATACACAAGAAACATCTCAGCATGCAAATTTGATAAAAACTAATCTGGGCATATGGACAAGCACCCCTTAGAATTGCAAATTCAAAGTGTCAGACTTCTGACTTCCTGTTGAAATCCTAGTTTTCGGGGTGTTCTCGGCACCAGTTGTTCATTTAAGTCACTGCTTGGCTAAGGAGTCTGCACACCTTGTTCTCAAGGCCTTATTTGGCAGCTGATTGAAAGAAAACCACAAAAAAACCCACAGACACTGTGGCCCCCTGGAAATTTAGTTTGACACCCCTGTAATAAAAGAATTCAAGATCTTATGAGGCTATTTCAGTCCTTCCAAAAAAATTTAAGCGGTAACCAAAAATCACCTTTTCAATAACCTTTATAATCCACATGGGGGCGCTAAAGCCTTTTAAAAAAGCAAATCCAGGCTGGAAGGAAAAAACTAATTTTTTTAATTTATTTTTTTTTACTGAAAATACAGATTACGGTTTACAGACGAGTGTTTACCGTGATGACATTAAAAAATCATAATATTTTATACACATTAAAAGCCAGGCTAATCATAACATTACATTAATTAATTTAGCAGGCACTCTTATCCAGAGTGATTCACAACATAGGACAAACAGAAGTGCATTACCCTGATTAAATATGAGCAATAGTGCCAGACCTCGCTAACAATGTTCCCAGAGCAAAGACTAAAGACACAATACAGCTAAAGCACCACTGCAAAATATCCATGCGAGAAAAAAAAACAAACCAAACGCTAATTCTAAATACATAAAGCAAAAATCCATCCAGGCTCTGCACCAAGATTCTTCAGCTACAGTTTCACTAGGGCCAAATCGCTGATCTGCGCCAAACAGTTCTCATAACCTATTCATGAGAGAGTTTATGAACGCTCGTGAAATATTCACAGCCACTGTTTATCATTGTCTCGCTGGTGGGAGGTTCGCCGATGCAGACCTAGACATTGTCGCAATCTCATACATGTGAATGATGATGATGAATGATGATGATGATTATGATGATGATGATGACGATGATGAAGGGCCAAGCTAATGTTTGTATATATTTGCCTCCCTAGCTGGCAGCATAATAGCCCCAACCTAAATAAGAGTACCATAGAGTGCTTTAGAGTCGGTGCCCAGCAGGTAGGTCCGCCGCAGTAATGAAAAGCACAGCCCTCATTGGCTGGAACGCATAGCAATTAACTCACTGAGATCACAACAAACGGTCCCAAGACCCAGGGGAAGTCGCAGTACCCTGACTGAACCACCAGGGGGCGATGTTCATTCGCTCCAGTGTGTCTCAGAATTCAGTTACGCCAGCAGACAGGGGTCCCTATTTACGGGGATCAAGAGTCAACAGTCCGCCCACATGCCCACTTCCTGATTACACAGCCACGCTCATTCTTCCGCAAAAGAGACACTTGAGCTTTGGCCTCAAGCTGATGAATAATTATGTTTTAATATTACAATAATGTCTGGTTTGGTTTGGTGATTTGACCACTTATGCCTCCAGTTGTAAATTAACTCAAGTTGGGTGTCGGTCTTCATTCCATTCTATTCAATTCACTGCGTAAAATTCTCAATATGCAAAACGATACAGCATTAAATTCCATATTCGTTGTAAGAGGTAGCTTTCAGGCGTATGTTGCTTTACGAAATGTTTAGCTCAGGAGTGTCCAATCATATCTAAAAAGCGCAGGGTGGGTGAAGATTGCGGCTTAGCCCAGCACTAAGACACTTGATTCTACTTATCAACGTCTTGTTTGAGGTCCACGGTCAGTTAATTAGTAGAATTAGAAAACTTGCACCCACACCGGCCATTTTTGGTACTAATATTGGACACCCCTGGTTTGGCTACTTAATGCATGAGCATGGAAATGCGACTAATAAATGTAATCAATTTACTTAATGATGTTCACTGGGATTTTCAAAATACAGATTAGTATGAGACTTTAAGTTGCTTAGACCTACATTTATATAATGAAGTGGAAAACAATAGGTCGGGCCCTAACATAACATTTAATGTTACTTTCTAAATAAAAATAAATAAATAAATAAATAAATTAAAAAAAAACATTTTATTTTATAATTAGTGGAATATTTTCAGTGGTGAAAATCCTGGAAACCGCAGCCGCTATCTCAGAAACACATCTTGAAAAAGAAAGCACGGCAGAAGAAATGCCTCAGGCAGCGACCACCTCATCGCAATTACAGATAAAACCGGTAATTAGCGCCGAAAGCCGGGGAGCGGATGGATTCCCTTCAGATTTCTCCTCACTCTACCTTGAGAAAGTAAAAGACCTTACAATCCACCTTTTTCTCCAAAAGACTGCGGAAACCAGGCAGGTTTATAACAGCTGACGAGGCCTCATATACACTGTGTAAAGCATTTCATTCAAAGGAAAGGGAAATAATAACAATAACAGTGACAATAACAACAACAACAACAACAACAACAATAATAATAATAATACCGATAACTATTATTGTTATCATTATTATGGCTGCAGCACAAACTCCAATATGAACACTAAATGTAGTAATCATGAAAAATCATAGTAAATGAACTGCATTACGTTCACAAAAAAGGAGTGCTCAAGAAAAATGAAAATGCTTTGAAATGCTGAGCATGTGCTTTGCAAATCAGAGCAGCGCCTGAACGTTTCTCGGCTGGATGCAAGGTCGCTAGCAAGGTTAGCCAACATAGCTAAATGGAAGTACGGAAGCAGATGGGTTTGTCGGGTGTGGGCGGCGGACACACCAAATCAAACGTTTCGGGAATAATGAGAACACACTCCTTGAAAACTGACACATAGGATTTGCGTCTATCTTTGCTTCCGGCCTTGTCCTCGACTGATCCCGAGTTATCCTCTGGGACACACAGCAAAAACCAGAAACGCTTGCTAGCTAGAATTATAGACACCACAACGAACCCCAAGTGCAAAGCAATCAATGCAAGAATATTCTCAGCACAAGAGGGATTTGATATAGGAAGACATACAGAAGATTGGAATAACAAAATAACATATGAAATATGTAAATAATGTATTATACTGCAGCCAAACGCCTAACAAATTTCTCAGAAACCCAAAACATTCATGGATCAAGTGACTAACCAAATCAGGGATTCAGTTTTCTGCAGAAAATAAGGTCTGTGGTTAACGTAAAACTAACAGGGTTTCACGTTTTGTTCTACGGGATAAATTACATCCATTAATATCTCAATCGTGAATTTTGAAGCCGATATGTGCTTTTAAAAAGTAATTTGCGAAGTTGTTATATTGACACTACAATGGTTGTCGCGTGCCGGTGGGCTAGTACGGAAACTTGAGTGGTGGTTGCCAGAATGCGACCGTTGCTTTAGTTACAGTGTAGCAACTTGCTAGCAACTCAATTCTGTAAAGCACATAAAGGCTTTGAAATTCACAGTTGAGATATTAATGGGTGTCATTTATCTTGTAGAATAAATTGTGAAGATAGGTTTATGTTGGCCACAAACCTTATTTTCTGCAGAAAACAAAATCCCTATAAAATAAAAGCATTGGAAATCTGCAGAGGGCTGAAAAATTCTAACTCACTTCTGTGTTTTAGGAGTACAAACTGTAACACTATTAACTGACCTCGGTCAAGCAGAAACTCATCACAGCAGATGGAGATGCAAGCGCCCTGAAACTGTGCTACAAAGGAAAACCAGCGTAAGATAATATTTACAATGCTACCGTGGAGAGATATCAAACAAATGTTTACCCCAATGTGCCGAACGCGCAGTTACTTATTAAATACTGGCTTGTCGTTTTCCATTCACAAGCCCACTGCTTCTGTGGGATATTAAACTGATGATAAAGATGTGCAAACAGTGCCAGTGGCGTTTTCGTGTACGTACAAAAACATCAAACAGTAATGAATTTCACGTTGACAATTAGACTGACTCCCGCTTCAAGATTAAAGAAATCCATTTTCTGCATAATCCCGTTTAACCAGCATAGCTCGTTGGAATAGCTGAATTAATATCTGATGCGTGAAACCTTTTTTAATTTGCTCATTTAAACTTGCTTGCAAATGCTTTCAGTTTAGAAAAACCTTAATTACTTTTTGAACCTCTGATCCCTGAAACAAAAGTTGTGTTTACCAGACCGGACTCAATATTGCTTTCTGCTAGAATCCTCTCCGTCTGTTAACCATTATGTGACCAAGCAAGTTTACGAGAATCTCAGCAACATTCTAAGAATGTTTTATGTACACTATATGGCCAAAAGCATGTGGACACCTGACATCCAACCTCTCATCCAAAATTATGGGCATTAATATGGAGTTGGTCCACCTTTTGGTGCTATAACAACCACTTTTCGGGGAAAGCTTTATACTAGACGTTGGAGTATTGCTGCAGGGATTTGCTTCCATTCAGCCAGATGAGCCTCAGTGAGGTCGGGCATTGATTGGATGATTAGGCCTGGTTCGCAGTTCCAACACCGTATCAAAGCCTGGTCTTGAAAATCCCTAGAGTTTCTGCCTCTACTATGTGACCTGGCAGGCTTTGCCCCACATTGACCACTCTCTGCACGCATGATGTGTGTAATATGGAACACAGCGACAGGTTAAACTCTGGGTTCAGGACAGGGGATCGGTACAAACGGTACAAACAAAAAAATACAAAAGAATGGGGACGTACGAGAACATGGGACAGCAGGGGGAACGGAAGCATCACAGACCACAAAAATAAAAGAATAAAAAAACACTCGTCCACCTTCTGACAGCTGCAGCGTGTAGTCACCCCGTGATGTGTTCCGCTCCCCCCCAAAAAATGGGAACGACAGCTTGTTCTCGGACTCCTGGCAGGTGCAAAGTTGTCCTCTTTCCAGGAGCGCACAGCCCAATTTTCTCTGAACAAGGTGTTTTTGCACAGGGGGGGGGGGGGGGGGGGGGGTAGGCACGAGGAGGGCAACTGCAGAGTTTAGAGTTCAGTGAACAAGCAGCAGTTCATTGAGAAACGGTGGCGCTCTCCTCCTGGAGATAAATCCACACAAAGCGGCAGAGACGCGATGTTCCCGGTGTGCGTGTGGGGGGGGGGGGGGACAGAACGTTCCGGCAGGAGGCGGGGGGGGGATCTTTGAAAGACGAGGCTCATTCAGGCGGACGCGTCATACGCGGCATGAATGGATTTCCCGCGGATTTCCTGTCGGGTAATCTTACCGGCTCAGGAGCGGGCAATTCCACTCCTGTGAGCCTCGCGTGTGTGCGTGCGTGTGTGTGCGTGTGTGTGTGTGTGTGTGTGTGTGTGTGTGCAGATTCCCATTGTCACCAATTACATCGGCCAATATGGTCTGGTCGTTCAGTTCCGCTAAATATTTCATTTCTTGCCACAAAGTGTCAAAATGTGTATTTTACATGAATGCCTAAAAGGGTTTTTTTCTAATAGTTTTTTTTTACCTGAACAGATCCGGCTTGCCATTAGCAGAACTGAGGATTATTTGAATTTTTCTGTCAAATTCCTGTGTCATTTTTTTCCACAATTTTTGTCACAATTTTCCCCAGAGAGGAGCTCAAATGCAAACCCGCAGAGAGTTTTAAAGAGCCGGGGAGGAGAAATCATGGATCGATTAGCCCACGCAGGAGAGCTGTCATTTACAGCAAGAGCTCACAATGAGAAAACGCATGGGGGGGGGGGGCGTTCCAGCACCACCATTTGACCAAAGATTGACACGAAGCAAAAAATTTGTGTAATTTGGGTTGTGAGCACGAAGGAGCCTAAATTTTCAATGGCTGTCTTCCTGTGAAACTCGATCCTTTCTCAGTGCCTTCCCACAATGCACCATTCCACCCCCCCCCCCCCAACATCCGCTGCTAATCGATTGCTCGGTTGGAAACCACTGTTGTCCGTCGCCCTGGGTAAGAGCATCCGGCCAATGCTTGTGATGCAATGCAAAAACACCGCTGTTTATGCGCGAGACTGTTCTTAGCATGCACTGATAATGGACATTAGCATGATTGAAATGGCAGTTTGTGGGCCTGCTGGGCGGCTCGTTTGATTAAGGTCTAGCAGTTATAGCATCACAGTCTCAGATTGAATGGGGAACAAGCCAGAGCTCACTGCGGCCAGTCGCTCCATAGATTGCGTCATCCAGGCTATGGGAGAGTTCAGCAGTTCAGGGATCCACGTTCACTGCCATCTAGCGACCCCTGCTGGTCGATCAGGCGCCCGCGGACCGCAGGCTAAAGCTGCATATGAAAGGTCCTCCTCTGACTCTACCCTATGCGAGTTTAACTGCAGTCAACGACGTGGAAAAGAAGCAGCTGGCGATGCCACACGTCTCGGGGGAAGGACCGAGGTTCTCTACGCCCTCCCGAATCGGCAGGGGGGGTTCACACGTAAAACGCGGCTGCAGTTGCAGGCAGTTGGCCGTTCCAAATTAGGGTGGGAACAGGTCATGCTCAGCACCCACTTCGGGTGCCAAATTTTTTAAAGTAAAATACAATTTAAAAAAAAAAGGAGTTAATTTTAATGACTAAATTAGTATTTTTGAGTCCCCGTTTCCTTGCTGTTTTCAGAGCAGTGATTTGCACCGTGGTTTTTAGGCCTCAATTACAATTTCTAAGGTGAGAAAAAGTAATTTCCTTTCATATCCAAAACAGGAGCTAAACAAATAGTCTAATAAAAACAAACAAGCTTTTTAATACATTCTCTCCCAAGGAAAAACGTCTATACGGTCCATTAAGGGAATAAAGGATAGTTCCAAGTAACTGGGCAGGTTTTTTTTTTTATTGTGTATACTCCCGTAAAATAAATGAATGAGTCAAAATTAATTCCGAGCCTTGGTACCCAGCGAGCAGCTTCACAGGAAGTGAACTGGTAGGTGGCAGGATACAGAAAAACTCTTCCTTTCTCTTAAGCACTTTCAGTAATAGCCTGTAATTAATGCCAGCCGCGAGCGCACTTAGAGGATGGTTTACTGCCGTCTATTTTCATCATTCAGGGATGGCCATTATTCAATGAAAGTGTTTGCAAAGAAAAGTAATCAGGCTCTTTTGTTCTAGAGGACTGGAATTTTTTTTTTGTTCATTTCAGAACTCCATTAGTAAAACTGTAACCGTCTTTTGTTGTCAGATTACAATACCTAAATTACGACCATTTTAGAAAATGTTCTGGCCCAGAAGCACTCGCACAACTTTGTGTATTTCTACATAGTATCTATTTGTGCAGTCAGGTATAAACTGAAGCAACTCAGGTTAGATACCTCTGCATAATGGCATTAGTGTTTCTTAAACAATGGGTCGGGACCCAAAATGGGTCGTGGGTATGTATGAGGTGGGTCCCAGAATGGGTCTGTAGTCCATTAGGGTATGCAAATATTTGTATTTGATGGGTTCCTGAAAGGCACAAGATTTCTAATTTGGGTCCCGATATGGCAAAGTATTCCTAATTTGCGTTCCGATTAAAAAAAAATTTAAGAACCAGGGTCTAGGGAACCCGAACCTGCAACCTTTTGGTTATCCAGCCCAGCGGTTCCCTAACCATTACAGCACACGGCCTCCCAACAGATTCCATTTTCCGACTGAATTCCCAGTGATTTTCTCAGACCTTTCGCAGTGCCGCGACACACTCTCAGGTCCAAATATGCTGTGGCACTCACAGGCTGCAGGTACTCTAAATGGCCAGAGGGGGCGCTCTTGCACAATGTGGACTACACCCATCCCTCCCCAGTCGACCCTATGAGCTAGTCACTGCACTGCCAGCAGCCGCTAACGAAAACATTTTACCGCGGTGCTGATGATGACATTTTCTAGAGACGAGACAAAAAACTAACATCAGGACGTCCCTCGACAGGGGCGCCACCAGGGCTTTTGGGCCCCATGGAAAGATCTTAATCACAGTCCCAGGCCACCCCGTCCCTACAACCACCTCTCCAGAATCTGAGGGACCCAGTCAGTCAGGGACCCTAGGAATTGTCATAACTATCCCCCCGTATGGTGCCGTTGTCCCCCCTCCCCCATCCCACACACAGCAGGCTGACGCACTCCATCCTACTCCAAACAAACCGCGTCAAAAAAAAAATGATGCGTACAGGTCCGCGATCCGCCAGGTTTTGTAAACGTGTACAACAATGCACGCGCACGGAGGCTATTCTGATCCGTGCTCCCAGGCACGCTCATTACCGAGCCTTGTCTCCGCCGCCAGACGCAGGAGGGGGCAAACGCACAACAATTACGGACAAAAGACACAGCTACCGTCATCAGGCTCCGTGTTTGCGTGTGTGTGTGTGCGCGAGTGTGTGTGTGTGTGTGTGCGCGCGCGTTTGTTTGTGTGTGCGTGTGTGTGTGTGCGCGCGAGTGTGTGTGTGTGCGCGCGCATTTGTTTGTGTGTGCGTCTGTGTGTGTGTGCGCGCGAGTGTGTGTGTGTGTGCGCGCGTGGTGTAATTCTGAGCTGCTTGTTTATTGTCAAGCCAACACTGAGAATGACGGAAGGAGTTTAGCGCTGAGCTAATGTTGTGTTCTCTCCGGTCCTGATAAGATTAAGGCAGAACAGATATCTTTTTTTTCCTGCTCAGAAAGACTTTGTGTTTAAGGAGAGTGGGGCATTCTGCCCATCCAGAGAGGCACATTGTACCGACTGTCTTGAGGGGGTCCCGGTCGAATTTGAACACTCAAACACCCCAAGGGCCTTTCCGATGTCAGGGTGGAATTTACCTTTCATCATTTCTACCCGTTCCCCTTTCAGCTGACCAGATCCAAAACTTGAAACACTGACTGTACCGTACGGGAGTTCACCTTGCTAACGAAAGTTTTTTGAAAGTTTAAAAAACCTCAGTTAAGGGGCTGCTGGGTTGCGCACCCCGTAAAAGCGCCGGTTACGCCGAGTGAGTCGAGCGCCGCGAGCTCGGATCGAATCCGGACTGTGGCTCGCAATCCTGCAGGGGACGGCTTACAACTGGATTTGTCATCCAGTCAGAACCTGCAGCTCAGAGGAAGCTGAGTCACTCTGAACAGTGACACACAGTATTGAGTGTCAACTCATTCTTAGCAGTTACAGCGGCTGTACTTTCGCTGTATTGCTGTACCTTTCATCTATAAGTTTTACCCAGTCGATATAGTTAATTGAGCCTGTTCCTAGAGATCAGCCGTCCCGTGGGTTTTCACTCCAACTCTATCAAAGCACAGCTCATTCAACAGCTAGAGATCCTGTTGAGCTGCTAATTAGTAGAATCAGGCGTGCAAAAATGGCATTGCAATGAAAATGGATGATAGATCTCCAGGAACAGGGCTGGTCACCGCTGATCTTGGATTTAACTAAAATCTCTTCTGATCTAAATTATATTGACTAAAACCAATAGACTGGACAATTTAATGAAAAGTACAGCAACTTCTTAAGGGTTATTCTTAATACACAGTGCAAATTCATTCAATGTTAAAAGATGAATTTTAAAATATGAAAGTATCCACACAAATCGTTATGTCAGACTTTGAAGCATGAGGCCACACTTCTAATAAGGCAGTACCTTGTAAAAGGTGCATTATGGGCAATTGCAGTCATAGAAAGGATGACCGAGATGATCTCTGAAATCCAACTTCAAGGAGCTTTTCTTCATAAGTATACTGCTATTATTCATGAATTATTTCTGAGAGCTTAACAACAGGAGTGGTTAGAAATATGCCTATTACCCCAATCAGGATATTTTTGAGAATACTACGACAATGAACGGTGAACCACTTAAAATTATCAAAAGCATGAAGACAAAGAAACCAAGGAAAGGGTCCGGATGACATATACTCAAGTGTGCTTAAAAATACTTGCCTTAATTATTCATAAATAACCCCTCACGTGTATTTTAATGAATGTGCTAAAATCACAAGTGATATCAGACAGCTGGAAGCAAGGTATGAGATGGGGGGGGGGGTCAGACAAGCAGAATTATGATTTATTTGCATTATTTCTGAGTAGCAGTGAAGCAGGTGTAGAAACACGCTGCGGTCAAATATGAGAATTCTGTCCGCATCTGAATGCGGGGCGGGGGGGGGGGGGGGGGAGATAAAGGAGGAGAAACGAGGAGAGAAAGACAGAAAGAGAAAAAAGAAAAAAAACAACAACACTCGGACAGCCATGAATCATAGCTGGTGACTCACAGGAAAAATGTGTTTTTTGGTGCATCGGGCTGCAGTGATGGGTAGGAGGCAATTTTAGGTTTTATGACCCCCCCCTTTCCCCCCCCCCCACCACCACCACCACCACAACTGCAGAATCTGTTTTGAGCCTTCCCCTGGTCATCGCTCTCTCGCTCTCTCTCACTCTCTCTCAAATTCAAATGTGCTTTAATTGCACGACAAGTAAACTTGTGTTGCGACAGCAATGAGATGCAGAAATTGCAACAAAAAACCCCACATAACCAAGAAAAGAGGGGGGGGGATCAGTAACAATGCTCCCCCGCTCCCCTCATCATACACATATGTAAATACACACATGCACATACCTTATAATGTAACATTTTACATAACCTGGCTGTATTAACAATGAATCACATGTACCAGTATTTAGTCCACACCCTGTCTTAATTACAATCTCTCTCTCTCTCTCTCTCTCTCTCTCTCTCTCTTTCTCTCACACCCTCCCTCTCTCTCTCTGTCTCCCTCTCTCCCCCCCTCCCCCCTCTCTCTCTCTCCCCCTTCCTCCCTCCCTCGCTCTCTTATGCCAAAGCCGCAGAGCCTTGCTCCATCCTAAAATATGTCAATACGCGACAGACCCCCGCTCACACAGCTATAGGGTGCAGGAGGGGTTTTGATTTTGAAGTCAATGAGAAAGTGTGACTCATTTCAGTTTAATGCTGACTCCCTTTCCTTTTGCGTCAGTACAAAGCAATAATAACAAAGGCACTCAGCCTAAGCTTGAAAAGATGCAATTACATACGCTATTTTTCCTGGTCACCTCCAACTCTGGGCTTCAGCTGGAAAAGTAAAATGATTGAACCTTGAAGTGCATGCTGGGTAAAAAAGAAAGAAAAAGTGGTAATTGCATGTAAAATAATCAATTCAGTTCCTTATGCAAAATAGGGTGTCCAATGCCTACCAATTCTGGATGAAATCTGAGCAATAACAACTGACATAGCTGACAGCAGTTATACCTGTAACATAATCATAATTCTGACTGCAATTACACCTGTTATAAGCACAATTCTGGCCGCAATAACACCAGTTATATGCACAATCCTTATAGAAATAACACCTGTTATAAGCACAATCCTGCCAACAATTAACCTGTTATAAGCACAATCCTGACTGCAATGACACGTGTTATAAGCACAATCCTTACAGCATTAACACCTGTTATAAGCACAATCCTTACAGCATTAACACCTGTTATAAGCACAATCCTGCCAACAATTAACGTGTTATAAGCACAATCCTGACTGCAATAATACCTGTTATAAGCACAATCCTGCCAACAATTAACGTGTTATAAGCACAACCCTGACTGCAATAATACCTGTTATAAATGCGATCCTGACAATAGTACATAGTGTAGCAGTGAACTTGCTAATTAGCTAGCCCCCATAGCCTGTTCAGTTTACCAGCATTGCAGTGCTTGTCACCTCCAGGTTTAGTCTGGAAGATAATTGGACAGTCTAGCTAGACAGCTATTGGTTGTTTTGAAACGTGCGGTCATTTGGTAGAGTGGTTTGCATAAGAGCCGCAGGCGCTGTATAAAAAGGGCGCGGCAGCCAGCCCTCGACACGTCCTTGTCGGAGTCGTGCAGAATCTGGAATGTTCTGCTGTTAATAAACAGGCTAACGGCTTCGCGCAAAGATCGCGCCTGCTAGCGGCAGTCTCTAAAAGTGCAATCCTGACAACGATAACATATGCTCTAAGGCACAATCCTGACAACGATAACACATGCCCTAACACACAATCCGGACAACAATAACATATGCTCTAAGGCACAATCCTGACAACGATAACACATGCCCTAAGACACAATCCTGACAACGATAACATATGCTCTAAGGCACAATCCTGACAACGATAACACATGCCCTAAGACACAATCCGGACAACAATGACATATGCTCTAAGGCACAATCCTGACAACGATAACACATGCCCTAACACACAATCCGGACAACAATAACATATGCTCTAAGGCACAATCCTGACAACGATAACACATGCCCTAAGACACAATCCTGACAACGATAACATATGCTCTAAGGCACAATCCTGACAACGATAACACATGCCCTAAGACACAATCCGGACAACAATAACATATGCCCTAAGACACAATCCTGACAACGATAACATATGTTCTAAGACACAATCCTGACAACAATAACATATGCTCTAAGGCACAATCCTGAAAATGCTGCTTCCTGCAAGAACAGAACTCTCGACCCAGTCGCCCGTGACTTATTCTTCTTATTATTCTTATTTAGTCTTAAGAACTGAGCATGTGCCCACACACACACACACACACACTCTTGGCTGCCTAAATAGTCTTGAGAGGCCGTTTCAGGGTGGTTGCCATTAGCGATAACCTACTTATGGCGGATACAGAAAGAGAGGGGCTGAGGGTCTGTTTCCTGTCGCACACACAGAGAGAGGGAAGGACAATTCGTTTTTATTTCCTGGTGGAGCTGTCACCTTGCCAAAGGTGCCCAGGGAGCACAAACATCTCTGTCAAACCACGCATTAATAAACCGCTCGCTTTGTAGGGACAGATTTTGAAGGTTCCCCCCCCCCTCCCCCCCCACAAATACCCCACACTGTGTTCATTGTTCATTATTCATATCTGCTAAAATGCTCATCCATTACTTTTTTCATAAGGCATAGGATTTTTTTTTTAAAGGTAGCTTTTAAGATTAGCTGAGGTTTTAGGGGAGGGGGTGGGGGGTGGGGGGGGCTGGGTTGTGGTGGAAGGTTGGGGGGGGGGGGAGCTGTGTGAATAATAATCCATACTTCTCTGGTTCTTCACACCATAACAATAACTTAGCACCGGTGCTTTGTGGGTGTGTGTCTGCACTCAGTCTGGATAAATAAGTGCCCTGTCCAGTCCGTTCAAACAGAGACAGTCTACAGCAGAGCTGACAGTAAACACTATAACAGAGAGGAGTGAACCCCAAACAGCACACTGCTACAACCGCCAGCCAGGGATAATGCAGCAGGATACACACACACACACACACGCACGCGCACACAACACACGCGCACACACACACGCACACACACACACACACGCACGCTCACACAACACACGCACACACACGCGCACACACACACACACAGGCGCACACACACACAACACACGCACACACACACACACGCACGCGCACACACACGCACACACCCACACAACACACACGCACACACACACACGCACGCGAACACACACACACACACACACACAAAACACATGTGCACACACACACACGCACGCGCACACACACAGGCGCGCACACACACACACGCACCCACACACACGCACACACACACACACACACGCACGCGCACACACACGCACACACCCACACAACACACACACGCACACACACGCACGCGCACACACACACAACACACGCGCGCACACACACACACAGGCACACACACACATGCATGCGCACACGCACACACACACCCACACAACACACAACACACGCACACACACACACACACACACAACACACGCGCACACACACACACACATGCACGCGCACACACACATGCACCCACACAACACACGCACACACACACACACACGCACGCGCACACACACACGCACCCACACAACACACGCGCGCACACACACACACACATGCACACACACACATGCATGCGCATACACACACACACCCACATGCGCACACACGCCCACATGCCCACACGCATGCGCACACACTCACACACACACGCGCACATACACACACACATACACACACGTACATACTCAGACACACACAAACACACAAGCACAAAGATACAAACACAAGCACACACATACACACACACACACACAAATACACACACACACACAACTTGTCTATACTGTGACATTTTAAACAAGCTTATGTATCTTTGCAGTTATTTCAGAGATAAATCTCACATTTTTATGGCAAACCAGTATCACATTTTTTGATTTTTTTTTATTTTATTTACCTCTCTGCACTACATTTCACACTCCACAGGGACTGAGAATCCACAGCAATAAACAGGCCTTAAACAGCTCCCGCTGTGACCCAGCATGCATTGCAACATGCAAACTGGAAAAGCCGACAACGTAGGAAGTGATGGAAGATTCTAGCTGAGGCACTTATGCAACACATGGGCCCTACCTCGCTAGAGTGGTACAGTAAATGGGTTTCATTTCATATCTTCTCTTGTCGTTTTCATGCAGCACGCGCTGTTCTACACTGTAGACTGGATTCATCTGAAACCCACTGTCTTCCGGTTGAAAAAAAAAAATATCTAAACTATAAATTTCAAACACTTCCCTTCCTTTATTTCACAAGTCTTGAGGCACGTTCCTTAATGCACATGGCCATGGCAACTGTACCTATCTCAGCCTCTTGTGGTGTTTGCTTACCATGTGAAGCACACATTTCAAACTCGCTACACTTAACCCTTTGAAGAGTCGGTTTTTTTTTTTTTGGAAGGCTTTTTTTTTCAAAATTCTAAATTGGAGTTCTAGAACTCCAGTGGTTTCAGTTACCAGTAGTGATGGTGACATCAGCATTAGAACATTCTAATGGCATATTTGTGACCTCACAGACAGTGTTTTCTGAGCCAACTTGTGACATACAGTAGAGCCACCGTGGGAATTTCAGGGAGAGTCAGGTGACCGTGTGGTCCCCCTGAACGCAGGCTTGCATCTCTCACAGGCCGTAAACTCACAGCCTGACCTTAATTTATTAGTCCTTTCCCACACGTTACTGTTAGCAGGACGACAGCAGAACAAACAGCCACTTCAGTACTGAAGGTTGAACTGGTTGTTTTTTTATGCCTGTGAAGTGAACCTGGCTTTCACATGCACTATGCATTAAGGAAGCATTCTCTGTCCTATAGCCCTGATCCTCCGACACATTAGCACACACGGGCAGAAGAAGAAGAAGAAGAAGAAGAAGAAGAAGAAGAAAATGTTCAAACGGTTTTCGTTTCGAACTGGCACTAAACCACACCCCTCAGCACGATGTCTCAGCTCTGTCGAAATCGCGCGTTCGGCGTGCGAGAGAACAGACAGGAGCGGGAGCGGGATTCGTCAGACGTGCACCTGACGTTTCCTGAGCACGAAGTGCGCTGGCATAATCCCATAACCCATGACATGTTAATCACCCCCCCCCCCCCCCGGTAAAACCCTGCACGCGTTCCCTGGCGACGGACATTAACGTCACTCTCCGCGCGCTTTAACACCCTCCCAGCTCGCATCAGACGGTCATGGTCACAAAGCCCTATTAATAACCAATGAACTTACAGCAGTCCTACAAAGCAAGTGACACATCTCCTGAGTCACCCAGGGTGCACAGGATTGAGTCACGGGGGGGGGGGGCCGAGGCCATTTTGGAAAAGATGACAAAAAAAATTAAACGCTGTCATCCGCCTTTCGAATGGCCACGCAGGCCGCGGTGAGCAGTGAATTACCGCCGTGTGATCTGAAGTGGCGGCTCTTTATGACGCCCACGTGGCAAACAGGAAAAAGGAGAGGTGATAATACAGTCACGCTGCCTAATTTGAGCAGAAACCTAAAAAAAATAAAATAAAAAAAAACTGGTCTGACCGATTTTAAGGGACGCGTGCAGTTATGAAATGCAGGCCATTTAAGATTGTGATACAGCTGGATTTTTCACAATGGACAAAAAAAATATTTTTCACAGACAGAAAAATGTCCAAGGTTAATTCAACTATAACAATGCTAATTTAACTCCTAACGGATAACATTTGGTCCCACTCTGAAATGTGGGGCCAAATGTTAACTGTTAAGAGTTGAATTAACACTGTCAGAGTTGAATTAACACTATTAGAGTTGTATTCACACTGTTGGAGTTGAATTTAACTGTTAGAGTTGAATTAACACTGAACATTGTACTGTGTGACTCCTTACTCCCCTTGTGATACTGAAGCAAGCCCCATCTCTCTCTTTTGTTTTTGTAAACTTAAGGAGCCTGACAGATAATGAGATGCAAATAACCAAAGGCAAATAAATAAATAAATAAATAAATAAATAAATAAATAAATAAATAAATAAATAAATTAATTAATTAATTAATTAATTAATTAATTAAAAAAATTAAAAAATTAAAAAATCAGGGATATCAAGCAAAAACCCGAATTGATGCTTAACTTACACGCCGCGCTCCAATTAAAAAGTTGATTGCCACTCCTCCATCACACATTCTGTCCATACCGCTCACGTTCGCAATTAAAAATCAAGAGCCTCACATCTCCAGGAGCAACAGCCCATGTAATTATGTGGAGAGGTTTGAGAGCCAGAGTCACACACCGAAGGTGCTTCACCAGCCGAGGTCAGGTAGGTTACTCCCGGAAGAAATCTCTTCCTTGGCAACCAGTTTTTACAAACCTTCAACATGACACATCACATCGCTCTGCTGATAAAAAAAAAAATTCACTGATGTTATTAGACTGGATAATCTGTCCAGAGTTAACCAGAGATTTTTATTGCATTTATGCTTATCTCATGGAGGACCATCTGATTTTTTAAAAACCATTAAAAAAAATAATTTAAAAAAACTAAGGCCACACATTCACCTCTAATGTATGACTCTAATCTTACTCTTCATCACTCCAATCAACACTTCGCATTATGTTTGGTCCTTTGGTCAAATGTCAGACCGAGGCCTTAACTCACCGGCCATTCAAAAATCACACTACACCATTTGAAAGAGAAGGCAATTTAACCATGGTGTTTTGGTCAAAACTCATCCCCACCCATGCCAAAAAAGCTTCTATCCATCCCAAACTATACTGTCCCTCCCTCTAGACCTGCCCTCCACTGTTCATCACTCCTTCCTACTCCTCTCCTCCTCCTTTCACTCACTCCATCCATCCTCCATCACGCTCGACGTCGGCCTGTCTGTCCCCTCCCTGTGTCGGCCTAACTGACTAACTAACGTGCAGTCACAGCCAAACTACGAGCGGCAGAACAGTTAAGCGAGGACAACCAGATCCCTGGAAAAGCCGTCGATCTTCCGCTCCTTCCTGGTCTCCTTCCTGGTCTCCTTCCCGGTCTCCTTCCCGGTCTCCTTCCTGGTCTCCTTCCCGGTCTCCTTCCCGGTCTCCTTCCTGGTCTCCTTCCCGGTCTCCTTCCTGGTCTCCTTCCTGGTCTCCTTCCCGGTCTCATTCCCGGTCTCCTTCCCGGTCTCCTTCCTGGTCTCCTTCCCGGTCTCCTTCCCGGTCTCCTTCCCGGTCTCCTTCCTGGTCTCCTTCCCGGTCTCCTTCCCGGTCTCCTTCCTGGTCTCCTTCCCATTCCCAACAGCCGCCTCTACGTCTGCTTTCTTTCACTCCAGAATCCGACCTGCTACTTCCTGTGCTTCCTCTGCAGACCGTCCTCCTCATTCTCTCTCCTCGTTCCCCAATGATTCTGAATTCTCCTTTGAAAAAGTTCATGTCATCTTACCGCTCACCTCCTCCGTCTCCTGTCCCCCCCACACGTACCAACTAACCCCCCCCCCCACCACCACCACCACCACCACCACCAGACTCCACATCCCCTCTCCTCCTCCTCACCCCTCCCTAATTCAGAGACTCTGTCCTAACATCTCTCCATCCTGCTACCTGTTCTCCGGACCCTATCCCATCCTCCCCCCCCCCATTCAGTCCATCACTCAGGACTTCAGTTATTTTCTCTCCTCCGTCTCCTCTTTTTTTAACAGCTGTCACCCGTCACGGCCCCCCCGTCCCGCTCCTCAGAGGCGCTCTCTGGACCCCGTAGATGTCCGTAATTACAGGCCTGCCTCCCCTCCCTCGTTTTTTTACCCAAAGCTCTCGAGTGTCACAGTGTGCCCGTCTCCTGGAGTACAACCTCCTCAACACCAATCAGTCGGGTTTAAAGCCTGGTCGCCCCGCTGAGACTGCTGTGCTAACAGCCACGGACACAGTGAAGCACCTGCACAGTCACAGGCAGGCAGTCACAGTCACAATCACTCACAGGCAGTCACAGTCACAATCACTCACAGGCAGTCACAGTCACAATCACTCACAGGTAGTCACAATCAGTCAGAGTCACAGGCAGTCACAGGCAGTCACAGTCACAATCACTCACAGGCAGTCACAGTCACAATCACTCACAGGTAGTCACAATCAGTCAGGGTCACAATCAGGCACAGTCACAGGCAGTCACAGTCACAATCAGTCAGAGTCACAGGCAGTCACAGGCAGTCAGTCACAGTCACAATCACTCACAGGCAGTCAGAGTCACAGGCAGTCACAGGCAGTCACAGTCACAATAAGTCACAGTCACAGGCAGTCACAGTCACAATAAGTCACAGTCACAGGCAGTCACAATCACTCACAGGCAGTCACAGTCACAATCACTCACAGGTAGTCACAATCATTCAGAGTCACAGGCAGTCGCAGTCACAGGCAGGCACAGTCACAATCTGTCACAGTCACAGGCGGTCACAGTGAAGCACCAGCACAGTCACAATCAGTCACAGTCCCAGGCAGCCACAGTCAGTCAGAGTAACAGGCACAATCACAATCAGTCACAGGAAGTCACAGTCACAATCAGTCACAGGCAGTCACAGTCACAATAAGTCACAGTCACAGGCAGTCACAATCACAGGCAGTCACAGTAACAATCACAGGCAGTCACAGACAGTCACAATCAGTCACAGGCAGTCACAGTAACAATCAGTCACAGTCACAGGCAGGCACAGTCACAATCGGTCATATTCAGTTGCAGTCGTGGTCACAGCCTTAGTCGCAGCCTAAAAAAAGTCCATCAATAGACTCAAATGGCGTGTGGTAAATCAGAACTCCCTCAGAACCAATGCAAATGAGTATTTCTGCGATGCCTGCGATGTTCATTAAAGTTAATGCAGTCAGGGCAAGTAGAAAGACAAGTCCTGTTCCCTTGTCAGCGATGGGAAACAGATTAAATTTAAATGGTTATGTGCAGTCATAAAAAAAAACAAAAGTGAAAGAGAATATTAAGCTTTATTACGGAAGCTAATTAGTCCATTTTTCAGCAGCTGTGTCAGAAAAAATAGGGCCTAGAAATTGACTTCATCTTGAGCAAAGGCTGCCATCTGCCATTTTAGAACATTTCTGGAGGTGATTGTAGCCTTTCAGTTGAAATGTTTTACTCTAAAAAATGAAGAATCGCCGCCTTCATTTTTATTCAAAATGACAATGTGGGCATGTGGCACCATGGGGGGATTAGGGAGAACTGTTTTTGTCATAAACGGCAGAATTATAAAAACATACCAAATGGTCTGTTATAAAGGGCTGGAGAACGCTATTCCTAAATTCTGACAGAAACATCACACCCCACCTCGGACCTCGAGTACGCGAAAGGACCATCTGGGACGCTGAAGAATGTGCTCAATTTTTCGATATTCCCTCGGCCAAAGCGTTGGACCCATTTTCGTCCGTCAGACAGTTTTTTTCATTCTAAGTGGGATTTCAAGCTCTTTATTTAAAACCGATTCCCACCAATTTTCTAACCGATTTCTGGCTCTTAAGACACCAAAAGACTGATTCATTTGCAGTAATGTTTACTACAATCCGTTTAATTAGCTTGCCCTGTTTTGAGACCAACTGCCATTGGTTATTAGACTGTTAGGGATACAATTTGGTTGCACAGTTGTTTATTTATCCGCTAGCACAGCTAAACTCAACTTTGCATGTGTACCTTTGAAGAGAAGACTGAATCTCAGCACAGTCGGAAGCTCTATTTTTGTAGCAATTTTGATATGCACGCTCGTTCTCCAATTTGTATTAAGCCTGTGTTTTTATCCCTGACTTGGTATTCCTGGTGTGCTTTGTAATTAGCATCAAGTGCGCGGGGTCAGTCACGTCTTTAGACTCGGTGCCTTTCAATTTACGTGTGCGCATGCACGATTTTCCACGCGCGGAATAGCGCAGTCTAAGTGCAAGGATTAGCGGCTCCGCACCACCGGCATACAAAGTTTCGCAAAAAAAAGGAAGGGGGCAAAGGCCTGTTTTTAATGCTCTTACCCCCCCCCCCCCCCCCCCCCCATTGATTTGGGAGGGGGCAAACAGGTGCACATGGTTGCCTGTGAGGTTTCATTTCCAGGGAACATTTCAATATCCCAGTGGCGACGACGCCGCTTATTACAAACCCACACATTCAATTCAACTCCTCCCAACGTCGAAATGTCAAAAGCCAACGGTCAAACAGCCTCCAAGGCTGCGGAGGAAAATGAGCAGAACTGTTATCAGGTTAAACAAAAAAAAAAAAACAGTTTCTTTTAACCAGCTGAGTAACTGAGTAACATAGCAACTCCTACGCATTCTGGGTGAAGGGTGGGGTGGGGGGTGGGGGGGTATTCATTGTGATTCATTGCCTCTTCCAAGGTATGAGTCAGGACGTGAAGAAAACATCTTCAAAACCCAAGGACCAGATCGAATTCTGACCATCCGATGGCGTGCAAGCCACGTATATATACAATCTTGAAAGGCTTTGTAAACACAAAGCGCCAAAGGATGTCATTACACCCATGCTCGTGGTTGACAGGAGTAGACAGTTGCAGCCTATCAATTTCCTACCACTGCCTCATAAAACTAGACAGCGGAGGCTTATTAATTTCTTTAAAAAGATTTCATATCCTCCGCAGAAGAACTGCAGAATTATTTGACACAAATTTAAATTCTGTTCTTCAGTCTTTCTTTGGAAGCCTTTAAAGTCACAAAGGGGTTTAGAGATTAGTTACGTGTCGGCACAAAAAGATGAAAAGGGAAAAGAGCTTAAGATCCAGGAAAAAAAAAAGAATATTTACAAAAACAATATATATATTTTTTATCTAGAGTACGCTCTTTCTGCAGCCTTTCAGGGAATTATCCCTGAGGAGCCCACACTGTTCGCTCATTTCATTTCCTCTCAGGTGAAAAAATACAATTGGGAGAAAACTGAAGTACGATTTCACACAAGAAGACTTACAGTTTGAATTTTTTTTTTTAAAAAGAAGCTGTCTGCCAGGTGTTATAAGTGCTTGATTTTTTTTTATTTTAATTTGCTTCAAAACTGAATGTAGCTATAAAAAGAAACTGAAAGTTTCAGCTACAAATGGAGGATTATGTTTCTATTATGTTGGAAGTTAACTTCACGTTTTAGTTTGGCTGTTATAAATTGCTTTTTAAAATAAACAAATATAATAACTACTCACACATAACTGAACTTCAGATTGCCATGGTGGCCTTCCTTAGATACTATGGCCCCTATCCAGGACGCCCAATTGGCTGATTGCCCAGCCAATCACATAACTGCAAAAGCTGTGTGTGTGTGTGCTTTGTTGAATGCTCGATTCTGATTGGCCAACTCAGGCCTCCAATGGTCAGATATTTCTGTATAATGACGGCTGCTATGAGTAACAGACCCATCATCCCTCATATATATATATATACACACACATGATACCAGGATCTCTTACCAGGACTATGGTTCCCTAAGACCCCCTAAGAGGTGGGACAAAGTCTAGGTAAGGTAGGTTACCTCAGATCACTCACGGCTACAGGAAGAAAATGGTGGTCAGTGTCCAATTCTGCTGTAGGTTCACTGCAGAGGGTAGAGATTGTGGGCCACTAAGAGGCCCACAACTGTGGGCGTCCTTTCTGTGAAGTAGAGGGCCCAAAAAAGAATAATTAAAAAAAACTCCTTAAGTGCTTTTGTTATTTTCATTTGTCTATTAGTATGCAGTAGGTTTCGGTATTGCACTCCTAATTAGATGGATCGAATTTCATTACATGGTGCAGATAATTCTGCTAGCGCCAGATCACGGTCGGATCTCTCCTCCTGGCGCGCGAGTTAGACAAAGGAACGTAGGAAGGAATGGCTGTAGCAACCCCTACTAAATTTTCTGCTTGATGTCAGCCTTCCTAAAATAACTAAGATCGTAGTTTGTTTTTGCGTATATCATTGGGTTCTCCTTTAACCCTTAAGCATTCTTGGGGAAAAAAAAAACACCTGCCGCTTGGACACAAAATGAACCGCAATAGTTTCCTTCGTTTTCAGAAATTTCCTTTATGTCACTGTAACGCCATCTCGTGGTGACGTTGCCAAGTGTGGCATGAAATGGGAGATTTTAAGAGAGAGAAGCGTACATTTTTATTTATTTATTTATTTATTTATTTATTTATTTATTAATGGGGGTGGGGTGGTGTTACCAATGACCTGCCTTATCACGCAGTATGGTCATTCAAAACTAAGTGACCAACGGATTTTTTTGTCTTGCCTGTCGCCTCGTTCAAGAGCGTGCGGAGGTGGTGGGATTCTTGACAGCATTGGAAACCGTCCCTCTGCTGGTGCATGTGCACTTGTCAGTGCTGTTCGTCAAGTAGTTGAACATCACTCAAGTAGACCGTGTCACTGCTGCTCCGAATCCCCTTTGATTTTTTTCCCCCCCTCGATCCTTCGTGGTATTAAGATTTGAGCTGTGAGGCAGGAGCACGATGCCATCTTTAACCTAACGCGTGTTCAGGGTACAACAAGAACCTTTCCGCGGAACTCTAAGGGGTGAGTAAGAAACTGTACGAGGTTTAAGCTACATTGAAACGGACAGCATACATGTAGGCTATGGCTTTGGCATAGGCGCTGACAGATAAAAACCGTCAAGTTTTGATCTTTTATCTGTCACTTAAGGTGATCAACCCATAGACGTTACTTTTACATTTATCGTTGACAAATAAGTTGGATGGTAGTAACTTGTCGTTTTTTCATTGAGCGTGTACTACTAAGGTATTCATTTTGTGAATACTTCACCTACTGCGCTATAGCAAGGAAGGTCGCTTAAATCCAAGTTACCGCTGGTACGGAGCAGACCAAACAGAAAGATATACAGTATATTAGCGTTTGGAAATATTTCTTGGATGTCAAATGATTGATTTGCTTGCACGAGACTGACAGTATCTTTCTGACGACGCTGCTTTCGCGAGCTTGGCATTTTTATGGCACTGTAATTGTATTCAAAGTTTCGAGAAGGTCATATTTTCAAACTTGCCAAAGGGGACCAGAAAAATAAGCGAAGGGATACTCAATTAAAGCTGAAATTCTACAGGATCAATGAAATTGAAAAGGCTGAGGTGGCACGGGGCTACGTTCATCGGATGCGTCGAGCCGTTTTGTTGTATTTGTTGTGTGAAGTGCTTTAAAAACTGAACAGCCTTTCGTTTGACATGACAGATGGCGTACCGCTTGCATTCAAAAATGAAAATTGCAATGTCAAATGCAGCCGTCTCTGAGTCCGACTGCAATAACCTACCGTAAATTGAAACACAATCCGTCACTTTACTTCTTGTGCACTGAGCCACAATATGAGAATAAAAATTAATTAAAACGTGTAAAAAAATGCTTTACTTGTTGCACACAGGTGGAGGACAAACCGTCGTCTGCATTTGTATATAAAAAGCAAAGAGATCCGACTCCAAGTGGTTACAAACGAGTTAAAGACCTCCAATCATTGATCCCTGATCTTGATATTTAACCCGATGTGATATTTAACTGTCATGTTAAGAGCATTGCGCGAAGACAAGGTTGTCGGTTACTCAAGGACAAAGATCTTTTGATTCCTGATCGAAATGGACGTCCAGTTCACCTGTACTCTTCAGCTCAGTTTGACAATTTTTCAATTTCCATGCGTAAGTGAACAGTACAAAAGGTACTAAAAGGGAGGGAGAATGAGAAGGAGAAACTCTTGTATAGCGTACACACATAAACCATAAAGACGGACACTCTCAAACCCCCGCCCCTTAGAATGATTAGCCTATATTTCAAAGATCATCTTTCAGCAAAAATGTTAACGTCCTAATTTGCTATATGGCAAATTATAACGTTAAATTAAAGCCAATGGAACATGCTGATTGAAGGCGCTGGGGTTTGAATATGGGCCATTTATTCAAGGCATGAATTTGGCAGTGTGGCCTTCCAAACGTAAATCATCCCACACGAGACATTGTCTAATTAGGAACAATTAACAGCTCATTAAAATTTGGGGGGTTGCAGTCGGCTGTGTCTGGAATGAAAACTAGCATGCACAGAGATTTTCTTTTCTTATTTTTTCACCTGCATGAATTTTTTTTTTTTTTTTGCCATGGTCAAATCTACAAAGTGAAATAAAATAGCGTATCCAGCTAATTGTCTGAGTGAGCCAGGCGATAATTGGTTAAAAGATAACTTGCATGCATAACCCTGCAGAACTCCCCGTTCCAGTTTCCCAGTGCAGTGGGGTCTCGGTACCACAGGATTCAGCGAGCGGCCATTACAGAAGGTGAAGTGCCGGATAATGAGAGCCAGGTATTGAGCTCTGGATGGAGAAGTGAAGAGTGCTTCCCTTTATTCTGTTGTTATTATGAAGCCATTTGATGGCTTGTGTGATCGAAAAGCAGCGTGTTTTCCTTTTAATTAACAAGCTGTTTTAAATGATCGCTCATCCATTAGCTTAAAAAAATTTTTTTTAAAAAAAAGCTGCATTCAGCAGAGTAACCTGGTCACCACTTAATATAATTTATACATAAAATATGGGTGTCACATGATGTATAAAATTGGTAAAGTGTAAACTAATCTCTAATCAAAATAAGTTGTTCCCTGACCTCTTTTTTAATATTAAGTATTTCAATTGAATTTGAGTTGCTGCAGGACAGTAACACCATAAATGTGTGCCAGTTGGTTTAAAAAAAGAAACAGGACAGGATGTCAAATCCTCGTTTGTCTGATGCTTGCCAGAACTTGCTGAGGGATTGCAGACTGCAAAATAAAATGCATCATTTAAAAAAAAAAAAAAGAAACTGGATAAAGGAACGAAAATAGCTGCAATCATTTGCATTCACGGGCTTCTGATGTTTTTTTTTCTCCTTCCCCCAGATGAATAAACAGAAACTGTAGGAAATGCAGATAGAGATGTCAGCGCCTCACAAATTAAAATTCTTATTCCACCACCACCACCGCCGCAGCAATCGAATCAGAGACAGCTTTAAACAAGCCACTTATTTCTGCCTGAACTGGAAACAGCTAGTGAGCTAACTTCTGTATTCAACCCCCTACCCTCCACCCCCCCCCCCCCCCTAAAAAAAAGGGTGTTAAAGGCTAGGGAATTGTGTCTTAAATTTTGTGGGTCTAGGTTGTGATTTAATCAGCAAAAAATTTGGGATGGCAGCACTAGTCCGTAAGACCAGACTCTTTCTGATTATTATTTTTCATTAAGCCTTCATTTAACAAGGTAAAAGTCTCTCTTTTACAAGAGAGGCCTGCCCAAGGAAGCATAAACGCATGAAAACATACATCAGAGTTTCTCACAAAGACAACAACTAGGCTCCGAGTTCTATAATATCATAAATGCGATCTAAATCCATAAACTCAGACAAATAAAATATACTTTAAATGAGCACTGCAGTAACATTTATCAATAATTTGGCCTGCATGAGCAGATCAATGAAAACACACTGAAGTGAGTTCACCTCTAAATTTGAAATCTAATTTCCCCTGGGAGTGAATTTTGCTTTTCACTGTACATTTTCGGTCCTCCAGCACATCCCGGTCGCTGGGACCAGGCTGGCTCTGAGGGGCCTCTGACCCAGAAGGGATCCATTTTTAAACTCCGAGTCCAAGCTCCTGCTTGGAAATATCAAAATGTCCAATATCTCTGAAATATCAGAATAAATATGAATGCAGTCATTAGGGACCGTGAACCATAGCCTGCGCGTTATGATATAACCTGTTGAAATGGTTCACTTTCATTAGAAACTTGTTAACTAGCTGCCCTCTCCCAGTTGGGTAAGATGGGGGATTTTAAACTTTCACTTTAGGTTGAACTGTCACTTTAAGGTCCTCCTTAGTACCTACAGGGTACTTAGTGGCCTGGGACGTGAATCCTTGCTGGGTCTGACTGGACCTTCTGTGGTGATACCGCTAACTAGCGCATAGCGTATACAGTCAATTCAGTTCACTGCTAGTAGCTAGCGAGACTTAATTTCCAGGGTTTCACTGAGTATACTTAAGAGTATACTTTTCAGGAAGTACACAACCAGTTTGGGCAAATAAATATGACACGCAGCTTCGCTTTAAAAACAAGGTGCAGTTTCACTGACATTTTCTTTGAACAACAACAATGACACCTTATCACACTTCCACAGTACAGTTGGGAAATAGTCTGGAGAATAATTTTCCTGTGCTGCCCATCGCATACTAAAAAAATACACACTAAACAGTGCACAGTATGCTTAGCAGACTTGGCGCATACTTTGAGGCCCCAGTAGTTAGGAGGGTGATTAGGACACAGTCATACACTACACTGGCCCTTCCTTGTCCACCCCTGTCCAACAGTGTTAAATCTCCCCATAGAGAAGCAATAAGAGTGGAGTTAGCTCCCACTAACTAAGGGAACTAGTCACAAATCTTAAGGCGTTCCAGGCACGATGGCATAGTCTGCTGAAGATGTGCAAACTCATGTTGCTAAACTTTACTGTAAACTCCAGATTCAATTAGCCTGCTCGGCTAAGGGCCAAGCTAGCCAACCAAAGGAGCCAACTCCACTCTTGTTGCCCAATAGCGTGTGTCCAATCGCACGGCGAACCGAAAGCTGTGGCTACAACGGGGGCCAGATAAATTTGCTCTCAACGCACTCACCTATTCTCATGTGCCTGCTCATCTTGGTTCGGGCTTTTTAGCCCGGGATATTAGCATTCTGAGTGCCACACGAGGGCTTTTGTGCATTTTCATTGTGTTGAAATACTCAAATTGCTTTTCGTGGCATCAGGTGCAAGCGAAGAGGCCGAGCAACTGAAGTATTTTCCGTTTAAAGAAATTTGGCGAGGCTTTGATCATCCGCTTGTCTCGCCGAGCATCATGGAGAAAGGATGAGACGGCTCACTGTGCGTTATGACAAAGGCAAAAAACAACAAAAAAAAAGGATAAAATTTTTTTTTTTTTTTGAAACCTGCCGCTGCATTTTAGCGTTTTAGCTGGCTAATCATTCGGAACAAGCTCCATGTCCATAATTGTGATCTTCACTGTTCTACGTTTCCTCAGTTTGTGAATCAGACAAAATGTGTGCAGCGGATCGGTTTTCCCCTCATTACTTTCTGAATTTAAAACGGGAAATTCAGACGTGGAGCCTGGGAGCTGGGTCTCCATTTTTATCTCACATTGCAGATATGCCTTTTGAGCGAGTTGCTTTACCTTAGCCACTGTATAATATTTGGCAATAAGGCAATTGAATAAAATTGCGGTTAGTATGATATGCAGGTACAGAGGTAACAAGCCATTATCGTAGTTCAGTTCCAAATGAGCTTCAAATTACCTGTTCACCTTTCCCCTGTTCTTACTGTAACAAAGGGACCGGTGATTCACTGAAGCAGGTGCTCTCGTCTGTCGGTTGACTTTTAGGGAGTTTAAATTATCCAGTACAAATAATGAGATCTTTTGTACCACCTTGTATAAGAAGGGAAAGGGGATTTTTATTATTTCAGAGGAATTATTTAATTATTTGATTTTATTATTTTCTGTTTGGATGTAGCAGGTCCCTCCATTTCTTTGTTTCCTCCCCCACCCCGCCCCCCCCCTACCCCCCCACAGTTGATAATGAGCCAGGCTCTCTAATCAGCAGATATAAGAGCCCATTACACTTGTTAACTTCAAGGAGGATTTCATCGGCCGAAAATAGGGCCCTGGCAAATCACAAAGATCACTAAAAGGCACTGGAGGAAAATTGGGAACGAGGACAAGGAGAAACATTTGTGTTCTGTATCCCGACCCGATAAACTCAATTCCAGCCCTCAAAGCCAGCGGAACCGCGGGTCCTGCTCCTTACCGGACGCTGATGATTGTTACTGGACAGAGTGCTCACCTGGGGTCCCTGGTATAAGGGGGTCCCTGATTAGGGACTGAAAACCAGCGGGACCCTCTCCGCTAGACACTGTCCCCACAGCTAATGGCCACGTACGCTGCCTCAGGAACACGCTCACTTGTTCATTCACTTGGCTTTTGTTTTATGTTGGAATGGATGCACGAAAAGAATGTTCATTATAAATTGAAGTCCTGTTCGAAAACACGCTGGTGTTTTAGCACAGCACTACGGCACCTGATTCAACCGATTAACTAACTAGCATGGTCTTCAGTAAAGACCTTGATGGGTAGAATGGGAGGCAAACCAGCACCCACGCTGACCTTTTTTGGATAAGACTGTACACCCCCTTCTTTTCACTGTTCACCTTGACTCATGAAGGTGAGCAAAGAAACTAAACTGCAAAGGCTCACAGAGGCTCATCTTCAATGAGTTTGAGATGAGTTTGAAGGCAAGATCATTCTTTCCATAACAGGGGCTGAAGTTCCATATCGATTTCATAAAAATGGAGCTATTCGCAGATATCCTTAGGCTCAGAAAAAAATAAGAAAAGACCATTTTAAATTGAAAACTCCACAAACTGTCCTGCAGACCAAAGTTATTTGGTCACTAGGCAACAAGAGTAGCATTTTCCAAACTGAGCATTCATGTAGAATATTAATCATTTCGCTCTTTGTTGTTTTGAAGTTGACGGCTATTTTCTTCTCCACTGATCAATAAACACCGGACAGCCTTGCTTTGAAGCCCTGGACCCTTCAGCTGAATATGATGCACTTAATTTCTCACAGCTTCGACTGCAGACAGTGCTTCCAGGCTCCTCGTTAAATATCCTGAACTTTCATATTATTGGAAGTTGCAGGGAATTAAACGATGTATTAATATTCAATAGTGTTGTATCAGGAATATCAGCACTGCCGAGAAGCCTGGTTGACCAATCAGCATCCAGGACCAGACCTATCTATTCTCAATAAAATCATACTTCATCCTGCATACTTCCGTCGAGTGTTCGAATAGCAGCCATATACAAGTATTGCAGGATACTGCATAAACGGAAGTAGTCTGCCATCTGCATGAATAACAACAAATATATATTTTTTATTTTAAACGGTGAAGCTGTTTTAGCTACTATAACCCCTGTGCCCAGAGCGCATTGCTAGTGTTAGTCATGAGATGCTTATGAGTAAGACAGCAGAGGACATCGGACTGAGCTGTTTTTTTTATTAAATTTTTTTTTTTGTTTAAAGCGTTGGTCTAAATTGTAAAAAAAGCGTTGGTCTAAATTGTAAAAATGCGTGGCGATGTGAAGTAATGTTTGCTAATGGTGTGGAGAAGCCGCTGAGTCACAGCGTGACTGGGAATGATGCGACTCCGTTGCAAATGTAGGTCAAAACCAGACATTTCCGCATAATGTTGAAGGCCGACCTTGGGCGGCACGGGGGAAGGAGAGAGTGTTTTTGCGCGCACGTAGTACATATATTTAGACCCGGCTTGCTGTGCCTATTTGCTTTGATGGGTAATTGGTTTTCAATTTAGAGGTAAGGGGGAAAAAGCGCGCACACACAGCGCAGGACCGTGGCAGCTTAAGTAGAGCCTTGGATGGAATTCTGCGAACGCATTAAATGGGCCGGGCACGTGCCGGCAGGGACCGCAGCGGCCGACGCATTAGCGGGCCTGCCGAGGCAAATGGGAGAGCAAAATAGCGGCCAATCAAATGTGTTAGAGATAAACAAGTACGACGCGGGGAGAGAGAGGGCGAGAGACTTGCGAAATGGCGGCACTGGCTGGGGTTTATTATTATTATTATTAGTATTATTATTATTATTATTAGGAGTAGTAGTAGTAGTAGTAGCAGCAGCAGTAGTAGCAGTAGTAATAGTACTAGTAATACTAGTAGCAGCAGTAGTAGTAGTAGCCGCAGCAGCAGTAGTAGTTGTAGTAGCAGCAGTAACAGTAGTAGCAGTATTAGTAGTAGCAGTAACAATAGTAGCAGTATTAGTAGTAGTAGTAGCAGTAACAGTAGTAGTAGCAGTAGCAGCAGTAGTAGCAGTAGTACTTGCAGGGATTTTAATACATTGAAAATCTGTATCTCACCAATATTGGGTATTTTACAGCAGCAGAAAAAAAAATCAATATCCTAAAACATTTTGATCAACTACTACTGCCAAGACTTTTTCAAACTGAGCATACCCGAATTTTTAACTTCATTAAAGTACTCGTGCCTTACATTCTCATTTGCCACACGCAGAGCCTGACATTTAGCTCTGCTGAATGTCATTAGCCAAATTTCCACCCACACAAGGATTCTGCTAAATATCTCCTTGGATTACTGCGATACGTTTCAAACTGCTGTTTGCTCAAACACTGAGTTTTTATCATCTGAAAATTTGACTAATTTGCGACTTAAAATTTTACATACCCAGACCACACCATCTATGCGAGCGAGGAAGAGCAGGAGGTCCCAGAACTGATGCTTGTGGCGCTCGTGAAATGATCCCTCCAACTGTTACCGCTCTGTTTTCTGTCCCAAAGCCAATTTGAAACCCGCTCCAGAAGAACTAACTTGGAATTAATTCCTGCAGTCTAGACATGTAGCGATCGCTAAGTCTCTCTCCTCCACAATGTGCCCAGATTAGTTCCATGTTCCGTACTTCTGTTCATTATGTCCTTAAATATGTTTTTTTTTAAAGACTGTATAATATGACATTTAGATTTTATGAAGTCATGAAATTTTGACACATGCTGGTATAAGTGCGGGGGGGGGGGGGGGGGGGGGGGCGCTCCAAAAAGATAATATTCATGTTATTAATGATTAATATGAACCCGCTGTTTCAGCGACATGCTCCCAGGCCTGCATTTCCAAACTCATAAGCATGAAACACGTTCGATGTGATTTGTGCCTGTTGAAATCCTCCCTCAAAATGAAAGGCTTATAATTGATATTTCGATAATATTTGTTGCTGAGCAAAAGCCGTTTTATCACAAATGGGATAGAGTGATTAATTAAAAATCTGTTAGCCCACAGTAGAGTACAAATGCATTTCATTTCATGTATTCTGGGGACAAATTTTTCTGCTACAACCTGCACACATTACTTGATTTTTTTAAATATACATGTTTCTATATATATTTCTATATTTAATTAGTACAGCTGAATATTGAACTGAAGTAAGTCAGAATGACCTTTCTCTAGAATACAGTGGCAACCCCCCTGCAGGGAATCCAGCCCACAAACATGAGTGTGTTCTCTGAGACAGACGTGTGTGTGTGTGTGTGTGTCTGTGGTCTGTGTGAGCGTATGTGTGTATGCACACAAGTGAGTGTCCGTGTGTGGTGTGTATGAGTGTATCTGTGTACGCGCAAATGTGGGAGTGTGTCTGTGTGTGAGTGTATGCTTGTGAGTGTGCATGAGAGTGTGTGTTAGTGAATGTGTGTGTGAATGTGTGTGTGTGTGTGTTCGTGAATGGGGAGTCTGTCCGTGTGAATGTGTGGGTGATTGTGTGTTTGTGTGTGTTAGTGAATGTGTGTGTGAGTGTGTGTGTGTGTTAGTGAATGTGTGTGATAGTGAATGGGTGTGTGAGTGTGTGTGTGTGTGCGTGAGTGTGTGTGTATGTGTTGTGCGGACTAACTTCATGTCCTCTCTCACAGACACGATGAGCCTCTTCCTGAAGAACAGCACCTCCCTTCCGGCCAACCTGTCCGTGTCCTCGTCCCTGCCCCAGGGGGAGGGGCCCAACCAGAGCTGGGCGGGGCCGCAGGTGGCGCCCTCCCAGGTGGCGGTGGGCGTCCTGCTGACCCTGATCGACCTGGTGACCTTCCTGGGGAACACGGTGGTGTTCGTGTGCCCCATCGTGGAGCGGCGGCTGCGCACCGTCACCTACATGTTCATCATGAGCCTGGCCATGGCCGACCTGCTGGTGGCCTGCCTGGTCATGCCCTTCAGGTGAGCCTAGGCGCGCGTGTGTGTGTGTGTGTGTGTGTGTGTGTGAGAGAGACTGTGTGAGAGTGTGTGAGTATGTGTGGGTGGGGGGGAGTGTGTGGGAGAGTGTGTGTGTGTGTGTTTGTGTGTGTGCGGGGGGGGCGGGGTGTCTGTGTGTGTAGTGTGTGTGTGTTTGTGTGTGTGAGAGAGAATGTGGCTGTATGTATGTCTGTGGGTGTGTATGAGTGGCCTGCCTGGTGATGAGCCAGCTAAAAGGATGCCCACGACAGTCGGCTAACAGGGCGCCCCCAAGAGGGGGGCTTCCAGAACTACACAACCCAGCCAGCAAGCAAATTCATCTGCAGTCCACTGATGATTACAATGGGGGCCTGACGCATTTTCAAATGGTGTTTACTCACTGATGCTAGGAACATCAATGCAAAGCCCTCCATAAAGTTCAGGACAAAGACATGTTTTGTTTTTTTTTGATTGGGCTCTGCACGGTGCTCCTGTTTAAAATCCAGACTCTGGGAGCACAGCAGAGAAAGGAAATGACAAGCTGTGACATTTTTTTTTTCTTTTAGTGCTGGAGGCGACGGAGGAAGTGTACATGTTTAGACCAGCTGGTGGCAAATGCTGGATACGTTCTGTACATAATCCACTTTCCAGGGACAGCACTGAGATCAAACACAGCGCTGTGTTAGTTACAACAGTACATGCAATCAGGCTGCAATGTTAGAAAACATCTTATGCCACATTAGAACATGGGTTAAGAAGGGGAGGGTAAAAGGTGTATGCACTCATAATGAGGGTGACTACTTAGGCATGTTCCTTTTGTTTTAAACATGAAACTTGCTACATGCTTAAACATGCTACCTGTACATGTACGTGGAACGTGTGGTGGGGTAAAAACTGCTCAGATCTAGATTTATTTTTTTAAAATCATGAATATACAATGTATGAATAATTTGTGTGAACATGAGTGTAGTGTGTGTGTGTGTGCGTATGTGCTTGCATGTGTGTGCATGCATGTGTGTGCATGTGAGTGAGTGCGTGTGTGTGCGTGTGCGTGTGCGTGTGAGTGTGTACGTGCCTGAGTGCACGTGCGCATGTGTGTGTGAACGTGCGTGAGTGCACGTACGTGTGTGTGTGCGTGCGTGAGTATGTGTACGTGCCTGAGTGCACGTGAGCGCATGTGTGTTTGAGTGAATGTATGTGAGTGTGTGTGTGTGTGTGTGTGTGTGCGTGCATGTGTATGAGAGTGTGTGTGTGTGTGTGTGTGTGTGTGTGTGCGTGCATGTGTATGAGAGTGTGTGTGTGTGTGAGTGTGTGTGTGTGTGTGTGTGTGTGTGTGTGTGTGTGTGTGTGTGAGTGTGAGTGTGTGTGTGATGCACCACAGTACCCTCTGCAGTGTAATGGGAGGTGACTCACTCTCTCTGCAGACTAATCTGTGAGAGGGGTGGGCACACTCGGCCCTGCAGGGCTGCTCTGTGCAGCAGGTTTCTGTTTCCAGAACTTACCCTGGCTAAAGGAGCTAACGGGCTGCATACACAGACACTGGTCCACTCGCAGCTTCTACCCGCTTCTACCCGACCTGACGAAGGCCAAAGGGTCAGAACGTTGTGCATACAGTTAAATAAATAGCAGCATTAAAGAGTAGGGTGCAGGGTTTTTCTTTCATTTTACACTTGAATTTGCCTATGAGCCCAGCAATTACTTACAACACAATACTGGGATGTGCGAATGGTTTGTGTAGGAACAGCAATAATAACAAAAACTACCAACAATACAAGTAACAGAGGTGGTGCCTCATTCATCGGCCCTCACTTTGTGACAGGAGGCCACACATCTCTCTCTCTCTCTCTGCAGTATAATCTGAGGTCTCTCTCTCCCTCTCTCTGCAGTATAATCTGAGGTCTCTCTCTCTCTCTCTCTCTCTCTGCAGTATAATCTGAGGTCTCTCACTCTCCCTCTCTCTCTGCAGTATAATCTGAGGTCTCTCTCTCCCTCTCTCTCTGCAGTATAATCTGAGGTCTCTCTCCCTCTCTCTCTGCAGTATAATCTGAGGTCTCTCTCTCCCTCTCTCTCTGCAGTATAATCTATGAGGTGACGGGCATGTGGCTGTTTGGGCAGCCCTTCTGTAAGATGTGGATCTCGTTTGATGTGCTGTTCTGCACCGCCTCCATCGTCACCCTCTGCTTCATCAGCCTGGACCGGTACTGCTCAGTCATCTCCCCCCACCACTACCCCCAGAGGATGTCCCGCTCCAGGTATACACACACACACACACACACACACACACACACCTCCCCCCATCACTACCCCCAGACGATGTCCCGCTCCAGGTATACACACACACACACACACACACACACCTCCCCCCATCACTACCCCCAGAGGATGTCCCGCTCCAGGTATACACACACACACACACACACACACCTCCCCCCATCACTACCCCCAGAGGATGTCCCGCTCCAGGTATACACACACACACACACACACACACACACACACACCTCAACCCATCACTTACCCCAGAGGATGTCTCGCTCCAGGTACCACACACACACACACTCACACACACACCTCCCCCCATCACTACCCCCAGAGGATGTCTCGCTCCAGGTACCACACACACACACACCTAATACAGTGTGATATTAATACAGCAGGTTCTTGAAAATGAATTATGTTTATAACTAGAAGACAAGTTCCTAAGAAAGGACCAAGCGGGTCCCACCCAATACAGCAGTTTTATTGTGTCACAGCTTTCTCTGTTCTATGATTATTGAGTTACTGAGGTGATGAATATTTAATACATGCCAAGATATTTTTAAATTGCTTTGTCTAAGAGACCACAAACTCAACGCATTTTGAATCGCAATGAATACCTCTGGAATTTATAAAACCTCCGGGCTTGTATACATAATTAAGGACGCTTGTTATCCGAACGTAAATGTGTCCAATCAAGGATGCGCCAAGTAAGATTCCAACGTAATCAGAAGAGATATTTAAAAGGACGATGACCTTTTTTTTTTTTTTTAAATGGGGAGGGCAGAACAGAACAAGCCCCCCTTCCTCTCTTTGTCGTCTGCGCTCACAACGTCCAATTAGCAGCTCAATTAGCGGGACCAGTTCAGGCCTCAAATTCCGGCTTAAAATCCCACGGATGTTCCAGAGGACCCACCGACCGCAGCCTGGATCTCCCGCACGCCAGCGCGGCTAATTACCGCCATTTTCCAGCACCGCCCGGATAACAAGGCTGAGGACGCCCCTCGACTACCCCTGTCAAAAACACTCAGGTTCGAGTGAACCTTTGGAGCGAGGAGGCACTTTTCTCCGTGGATGTTTTTTTTTCTCTTTTCCAGGTGCAGACCGGCAGTACAGTAAATGGGAGACAGACTGTCAAGCACCATTACAGCAGCTGCTTGAAGTGGGGGGGGGGGAGTTTCTGCTATACGGCAGTGCCAAGGAACTTGCGCCATCATTCTGTCCAGACTGATAAAAATGGCACTGCAATTTTACCCAGTGAATCAGCCTTTCAGAGGACAATTCCACATATTTTAGTTCCTAATTCTACCTTCTGTGTCAAGATGCTTTCTGTACTGATGACAAAGGAAAAGTCAAATGATTATTTAATGCAGAGCAACGTGGAGGAAGCATTTTAATAAGGCACTAACAAAGTGATAATTTTCAAAATTCCCCTTGAGTGTCTTCTCCTTTTTAGAGCTGGGTGTGTGGGGAGGAAAAAAAAAAAAGAAAAAAAAAATACTACCTAGCTGGGTTGCCAGGCAACCCGGAATGGGAGAGCTTGTTAATTTGGTGCTGTCTGGGGTAGTGGATGTGAAGCCATCCAATGGTGGATTAGGTGGACGGACCCTCCTGCTGATTGGACAATGCCACGAAAGGGTAGCAGCCAATCACAGGGTGAACCAGCTCTGTCATTCATCTGTGCAGCTCTATTGATTCTCTCTTCCAAAGGCACTAAATTCCACATACGTTTCGGGAAGAGTGAGTAAATGCTGTGTCCATGCACCCCCCCTCCTTTTGCTTTACTAGTGTAAAATAAATAAATAAAATAAATTATATTAAATAGAACAAAAGGGGAGGAGTCCATTAATAATAATTATCTGTATTTTAAATTGTTCTGTCCCTTTTACAGAAAAGTATCAAGATGCATTTGGTTATTATGGAGGGCTGAAGTGTATCCGTCCCGTGTAGAGATTTTGCACGCGTGTAAATGTATGCCGAATTTGCAGATAACGGGCCCCTCACTGGCACTGCTGCATGGGTAATGTTACCCCCGCAGAGCCACTCCATAAAGCTCCTCTCACAGTAATTCCACCCCTCTCCTCATCTCATTTCCTTCCCACACCTGAATACCTGATATTCTTTCATTTTCACAACTGCATACCTGTCACTAGTCTTTCGCTTCATTGTTCATTCCCTACAATGAAGAGAAGCATACTGGCTGGCCTGCTAGAAATGCCAGAAATGGTCCATATTGTTCGCTCTACTTTCAAAAAACCAAAATGTACGGAACTATGCTGTTTATTTTCCTCTAAAACTTAAAATGCTTCATTTATCTGTGTACATTTTTTGATTCTCAATAAATGTAAAATCGGTTATTAGGTTTACTCATTGGGTTTATTGCTTTTTATTTTTGCAAAGTGTACTAGTAAACAAGATGACTAAAAAATGTAATGATGAAAACTATTATCTTTGTAAACGTATCAGGAGGCCTCTAATCTGGGACAGGTTGCCTGCAGGCTGAAATATATTGTGGCATTGCTTCTTCCTCTAATAGGGTTATACAGCTCTTTTTCTCAGGGGAAATAAGTTGTTTGTAATAGGTAATAAACATTATTCATGTTTTTAAAAAATGAAAGTTCCTCGACCTCTATTATAGTAATGCATGTTTTTTTCCTACCTCGTAAGTTCCTCCTGTGTCGAAACTGGGTTCACTTTGCCTTTGTTATATGCACTGCCAGGGCCAGGTTCTGACAGTATCTCTCCAGCAGATGCAGGTTCTAATCCAGCTCGTGTCCTGCGGGTGAAAACAGCATAAGTACAAAAACCTCTGTGCACATTGATATAATAGACCTAACCATCTTTCTCTCTTCCTTTCCCTCCCTCCCCCTCACCCCCTCTTTCCCTCCGTCTCTCCCTCCATCTCTCTCTCAGATGCATCGTGATGACGGTGACCATCTGGGTGTACTCCTCCCTCATCTCCTTCCTGCCGGTGATGCAGGGCTGGAACGAGATCCCGGGCCTGGCCTACGACCCGCGCCAGGACTGCGTCTTCGTCACCAACTGGGCCTTCGCCATCGTGGCGTCCTCGCTGGCCTTCTACCTGCCCTTCCTCATCACCTGCACCATGTACTTCTTCATCTACCGCGCCTCCCGGCTCAAGGCCACGCGCATCGGCTCGCAGACGCTGGAGCTGCACTACCACCCGGAGAGCCGGCGGCCCAACCACCTGCAGCTGGAGAACAAGGCCACGCGCACCATGGCCGTCATCATCTCCGTCTTCGTCATGTGCTGGCTGCCCTACTTCGTGCTCAACGTGGGGCTGGCGGCGGGCGGGTGGGGGGGCCAGAGGCCGCCGCCCGTCGGCGTGACGCTCCTCTTCAAGGTCATCACCTGGCTGGGCTACTGCAACTCCGCCATCAACCCGGTGCTCTACGCCTTCCTCAACCGCGACTTCCAGCGGGCACTGCGGCGGCTGCTGGTGTGCCGCCGCCGGCGACGCTCGCCGTCCGTGGACATCGGCGAGGACATGGTGTCCATCGTCACCTTCTCGCGCACCGCCCAGGAGCCCCAGGAGTTCGACAACAAGGCCACCGCCGTGCCCAACGGCGCCCTGAAGAGCCAGCCGCCGCCGCCGCCCGCGCGCTGGCCGCCGGGCGAGGCGCCCCCCCCGCGCGCGCTCAAGCTGCTGAGCCCCGGCGCCAAAGCGGGCCGACATCCCAGAAACCCCAGCTAAAGCAGCGGCCGTTTCAGGCCTGCACCCCAACGCATGAACGATCGGGACAACTGCCCTCGTTTCATTTACAGAAGTACATTTTAGAAATTTTTTTAAATAAATTTAAATAAATAAAAAAAATATTTTAAAAAATGATTTCATAACTTTTGTGAGAGTAGTGGAGCGTCTCTCTTCTGAGGGACCCAGAATTTTTGTTCACAAGGCCGTGTTTTTTGAGCTCATTAATCAACATGTCAGGCAGTGAATGTAAACTACACGCATTTATCATCGCTGGGAAAACGGCGTTCCGGTCGCAAGGGAGAAAAGAATTTAAAGTGAGACGTTCGCTTCAAGCGCTCTTCCAGGATCGCGTTTCCCCTTCACCACGTAGCCGGCTGTAAAAGGTAGAACTGACGCTTCACCCAGACGATTTCCACGGAAACCACGAGAGTAGTCTCGCACCTCGCCGTACGCGAAGGCCCAGAGTCGGACCCGGAGTCAGAGAAACCAGAGAGACTGCGTAAGTACTGCAACTTGAGGGGGAAAAAAAATCTCCCAGAGGCCCATGCTTTGTATGAGAGCACCATGGAAGCTTTCTGTATGTTTTATAAGAAGGGGGTGGGGGAGTAGGGGGGAGAGCTTGCATGTGCTCATTACTGCAGATTCGTAAAACCTCATGGGAACCACCTTGTAAGAAATGTATAAAAATAGTTATAAAAATATCTTAAAGGTGTTCAACTGAATCTTATTTATATTCAGGTCTTCACTGTGACAAAGCAACTGAATGATTTCAGTCTGTCTCTATTATTTATAAGCTTTTATTTATATAGCGCCTTTCTCAGACCCAAGGTCACTTTATTCAGACAGTTGCCGTTTCATCACCCCACACAGACATACATTCCGGTTCTTGTGAACTTTAGTGCAGCTATATGGGGACTGAGGAAATTTTAGTGGTGTATGAGCCTTTACTTTTATACATAACAGGGAGAACCAGAAAGTGAGAACATGTTTACCTGATTTTTAACAAAAAATATAGAAGTGCTGGAAAACATTCATTTTCTGATGTGCTTTTGTTTTGTGTTCCGGTCACTGTTTATTTCAGCATTGAGGTCTTGAGGTATTTAACACCGCCATGTTTATTCACTGGTTTCCTGTGATGTCACTTCCTGTATTTGCTGCCACGTGAGAGGTCTGCCATTATATTGGAATTTTTATAGGTATACACTACACCATGTAACGGAAGTGTTTGTCGTCTGGACTTAGCAACACTCGCCATTAGCACAATAGGTGTGAAGGGGTTTCCTTGAAAAGTCACATGGGTGAAAAATAAAGTTTTGCTTTTTGTTTTGTTTTTTCACCCCTCAGAATCGGCTTCATAGTGAAGCCTGACCTGATCTGGATGGTGAAGAAAACGATACGTCTCTGTATAAGATGGCGACTCTCTCTACAGATTCGGCATTGAAGAACAAGACACAAGACAAACCTTCATGCCTTCATCTTTGTGTAATAAGATGTGTTTTGTGAGGGCATATTAAAGTAGTTGTGTCTGTATGTTTGTGTTGTGATTAACAGTAAAATCTTCCATTCTTTTATATTGTCGAGAACATATTTATGAACAGCTGAAAAATGATGGTTCATTTTGAGGCTACTTCGTCTGTATTAAAGTGTCGTAACGTGTCTACACTGAAGTCTCTTACTTTTTCAATCAATATGCACATTCGACAACCAGAGAGTAGGCGTACTGGTCTGAATTCCTAGCTGCTTCTCTTTTGCATATAGGAAGCAAATTCTGCTTGTTTTACGAGGATAAAGAACGGGTGAATTGAGCTGTCAGTGTGAGACTGTGCGATAAATCAGTCAGACGTTTTTTTTCTTGAGAGCAATAACAATTTTCCGGAAATTTTAGTCTTTTTTTCTGTCATCATACCTGGAGCCTGCAGGAGCACCGCCAAAATTCAGAAGCCGTACCCAACGCTTCCGGGTGATAAACATCACTTGTGTTCGTGTGACAGCCAATCAGAAGCACGGCAGTGAAGTTTCCAAGCGATCAACGAAAACGTGTCACGTGATCAGCCGTGGAAGCTGGCTGTTGTACGGCATCCCAGTAATAGATATGAGCGGCGATCACAGGCCGTCTACGGTGGCGATACATGATTTGTTTATGCTTTGCTGGGAAGTGGGCCTCTGAAATTTGTTAAGATGGCTTCAGCACCGCTTCAAGTATGATTAAAGAACAAAATGATAAAGCCGATGATTATCGTTTCATTAATGTTATGCTTCACCGCCCAGCTCTAAGTGAATTATTACACGTCGGCAGAGGCCCTTGAAAGAAGATTAAACCTGTGGTATCACAACAGATCATTTGCATTTACAATCAAATTTCACATTTAGATTTAAAGATATGCCTCCTCCTCAGAATTACACTTAGTTCCACAAAGTTGCAGAAACAGTCTGTAGCCGGAATTCGGTCCATGATCGTGTAATAAAGAGGACTGGAACGGAAAGGAGACCCCCCCCCCCCCAAAAAAAGAAAAGAAAACTGCCAGCAGTGGTGAGTGAATGAAGAGGAATTGCGTGTGCATTGGTACTTTTGTTGGGGGGGGGGGGGGTAACATTTTATTTATAACATTGAATCATCATTTGCTGCTGTAACAACCTCCACTCTTCTGAGAGGGCTTTATACCAGGTGTTGGAGCATTACTGCTGGGATTCATGCAGAAGAGCATTAATGAGGTTGGGCACTCATTGGGCAATTAGGCCTGGCTCGCAGTTGGCTTTCCATTAGATCCCAAAGGTGTTGGATGGGGTTGATGTCAGGGCTCTGTGCAGGCCAGTCCAGTTCTTCCACACCGTTCTCAGCAAAACCATTTCTATATGGACCTCACTGTGTGTCTGGGGGCATTGTCACACTGAAACAGGAAAGGGCCTCCCCCCAAACTGAATAGTCTAGAATGTGATTGTGTGCTGTAGCATTAAGATTTTCTCCTTCGCTGCAACTAAGGGGCCTAGCTCTAACCATGAGAAACAGCCCCAGACCAAGGGGTGTCCAGATACTTTTGGTCATATAGTGTGTGTATGCCTCGAAGGCAGGGGTGTCTAAGCTTATCCCAAAAGAGCTGGTGCAGGTGCAGGTTCCTGTTTTTAGTCCAGCACTACAACACCAGATTTAACTACTTAATAAATCGTGGTCTTTAATCAAGACCTTGATAAGTAGAATCAGGTTTTATAGTGCTGGGCTAAAACAAAAACTAGCACCTATACCAGCCCATCTGGGATAAGATTGGACACCACTGCTCTAGGGTTTTCCTGCAAATAAAAAATCAATAATAATAAAGAAGAGAGCACAGACAATATCATTACAAAACAGACTTCTGGATGTAACAGGATATTTGATCCACTTAAAATGAAGAGACAGGAATGAAAGAAATGTCATAGAACATTTTTTTAATTAAATTTAGACTTGTAAGAAGTCACAATATTTCAATGCACTTGACAATTATTGCATGAAGTGCATTCATATATACCACCAACCCAAATGGATTGATTTCTGCAATAAACATAAATTAAAAACAAATAAACATATTTACATTGCAAGAGAGATGAAGCAGGATTGTGCTTAGACACAAACTCCGTAAGAGGAGGGACTGATTTGTGAAAAGAAAGAACCAGTCAGCTTCCCAAAGACTGTCAAGGAGGGGCAAGTAGCAGATGGACAAGAAGCAAACAAAATGGCTGCTTCTCGAAGACGGTCAAGCCACTTCACCAGTGAAATGATGCTAAATCTCTAAACTCTAAGCAGAACCAGGACATAGAAGGTTCAGAACTTTTGACAATAAGGTCCTCAAAATGATTTTAAAGGCTTTGCTTGACTCCTTTATTAAAAAAAACTTTTAAAAAAACCTCCAAACTCAACGCATGAACGGATTTGATTAAAATATTTATACCTGAATGTGGACACCCCTCGATTTACCCCAAAATTGGGCCTGTGAGAGTCGACACCACACACACACACACAAGGGGGAACACCCCCAAACTCTTATTTTCCAGAACACAAGCCCCACACCTCAGGCAACATTCCTGACATCCCACAATTCCTTGCAAGCACTAGTCAAGAGCATCTAGATCATGTTTCACCCATACGGAATGTGACAGACACAATTCATACTATCTGGGCTTTGACCACACTGGGCCAGTCTACTCTTCTTAGATCCATGCTGGACGCTGCTTTGGTTTAAATTGGGAGGTTCTAATCAGGGCTCCATCAAGGTTTTCCGCGAGGGGCTTCTGTTCAGGCTATGTTATTGGACGGGACTTTTTGAGAAAACCTCTGGTAAATGCTGTGTTCAGTCTAGTAGTTCTGTAATCTATGATCTACACAAAAAAAATGTTTGTGATCAGTCTGGCAGATCAACATCCATGATTCTGCCAAAATTACAAGACTGGCAATGGAGAGCAAGGAAATCTCTCACCACTCTCTCTCTCTCTCTCTCTCTCTCTGTCTGTCTGTCTGTCCTCTGTGGATGGAGGCTTGTGGTGTCCTCAAGAGTTTTACATCAAAGGCTGCCCAATCGTGTTCCTGGGGATCTACTGTCCTGTAGGTTTTCAGTCCAACCCTAACGAAGCACCCCTCAGTCAACAGCTAGAGATCAGACTGAGCTGCTAATTTTTTGGAATCAGGTGTGCCAAATCTGGGTTGAAATGAAAACGTAAAAGAGGGTAGATCTCCAGGAACAGGGCCGGGCTGCCTCCATTTTACACGAAGCGTATTTTAGCGATGAGCGACAGTGACCCAACTCTCTTACCCTCTCAAGCTGTCTGAGATGTAACCGTACTGGGCCACAGCGTATCTGTGCTTCAGTTCAGCCTATCAGAACCAGAGCCCCGTCATTATGACACAGACTGATCTGAGCGAGAGTGCTTTAATCAGCCTATCAGAACCAGAGCCTCGTTATCATGACACAGACTAATCTGAGCGAGCACTTTAATCAGCCTATCAGAACCAGAGCCTCCTTATTATGACACAGACTGATCTGAGCGAGAGCGCTGTAATCACCAGCCCTGGGGTAAAACTCGCTGCCGAAGGGCACGTCCGTTTCAAAAACCGCCTCTCAGGCAGGCCTGAGGTGCGGAGGCATTCCGAGGTGTCCTTTTGGTTTTCCCATAAGGTGCGTAAAATGGCCCCCGAATTTTCAGAAGGCAGAGGGGTGGGGTCCACGCCATGATGTCATTTCCTCTTTATCAACCACAGATCAAAGTCAACGGGGTTTCAACTCCCAACATGCAGAACTCTCGTGAAAACAAATCCTCCTTTTGAAATTCATGACAAAAAAAATCAACCTCGCAGCAGATGAGCGGGAATTCGAAATAAAGCTCTTTCGGGTTAGAAGTACACTTGGTAGATTTGATTCAACTCGTCTTGTCTCTCACCTGATTTAGTAGACAGCGATAAAGTGATAATCCTTCTCGTACATTTCAGCTCTTCCCGAGGACCGACTCACTGACCCATCAAGTGAGTCTAAGAACCCGTTTCACAAATCAAAACTGTAACCGTCAGATCGAATTAGCCAGCGCCTGATGCCAAACCACATCGTCGTTTCCTCTCCTCGTTCGCCAAAATGTTCAGCTACTACGTATTCGATTAATAGCGACTCAGAAAGCAAGTTTTAAAAACATTGAAATCCACAAAGCCCACTTGAAGGTCAAAAGCACCTTAACGTTGCAGCTTGGAACCCCAGCGTTATGTTTTTAAATTTTCACCTCATCCCCCTCCCTCCTCACCCCCCCCCCCCCCCCCCCGACAGAAATCCATGCAGCTCTGTACAAAAACCATAAAGTTGTGACATTTTCCGTTAGCTTCAGAACCACCGCGCGCACACTCTCTCACAGCGCCAACGGTTACTACGGTTACCAGTGAAGTAGCGCTCGTGCCAACGATCGTCCCCAAAACGCCAAACCCAGCCGAACAGACAAAGAAAACTATGTACAGGATTGCTAAAGCTTGCCCTTCAAAATCCAGGATACAAAAAAAGTCAGCAGTCTTAAATTATTTACATGATCAGAGAGGGGGGGGGGGAAGTAAGAAAAGTTTACAGTGTAGAAAGAACCGTCGACTGAAAAGTCAAACGTAACAAAGCCATATAAAAAAAACAACCAAAAAAAAAGCGTCCCGCACTTGGCTTCTAGGAGCAAATACACGCCCTTGGGTCCTTTCCTAAAAGCGAGTGGTGAACTTGGTCAGTTCGTGCTCAGTTCACGGTCGGAGTGGCCGTGGGGTTGGAGCACACGGTTGGGATGTCTGGGGTCTCCCGGAGCGTGACGCAGGGGGTTCATCCGGCCCCATATTCTGGGATCTTGTTTCCAAAGGACTGGAATGCGATGACACCTTCCGCTGAGCGAGGATGTGTGAGAGGGGGATGGGGGGGGTTGAATACTGGCGGGGGTATGTGTGTGTGTGTGTGTGTGTGCGTGCGTGTGTGTGCGTGTGCGTGCGGGCATGGTACACCATTAAGCGGTAAAAGCTGCACACATGGTCAGGAGACAACGTGATTGGCTGGGAGGTGGAGGCGGCAGGGAGATCGGGGGGCGGGGACATAGTCTGTGCCACTCCCCTCCCCCCCCCACCAGGGCTCACGTCTGACTGGCCACGCCTCCCATGTGATTGACAGCCTCCGGGTGGGGGGTCGGGGTGTTGGGACTGGCCGGCAGTACAGGGGTTGCTGTGGCGGGGGACCGGATGGGGAGGGGTCTCTCAGGAGCCGGACTGGCTGGACTGGTGGGGCGGGGCGGGGCGGGGCGGGGCGGGGTGGGGGGGCTCTCAGGACCCGGACTGGCTGGACTGGCGGGCGGGGCGTCCCGCGGACGAGGAGCTGTAGGTTCGGGAGCGCTGGCGCAGGGTGAAGCGGCAGGGCACCTCCAGCTCCTGCAGCAGCGGCGTCTCGGTGATCTCCAGCGCCTCGGGCCGCTCGCCGGGGCTGCGCGACAGCATGCTGCTCACCATGACGACCTGCGGAGACGCGCGAGACCACGCCCAATCACACGCTCAGCCAATAACCAATGTGGCACGACAGACTGTGCTGTGCGGTGAATACAGACAGGCCGTGCTGTATGGTGAAGTCATGGCTACATGGCTATAGGGGTGTTGTCTGGCATGACGCAAAGCTGAGTATTCACTCTATTCACCGTACAGCACGGCCTCAAGTGCCTAAATTGCTAAATATAAAACGGTTATGACATAAAGAAACAATTAATTGATGGTAAAATATTTATTTATTTTGCAATATTATGTAAGTAATGGTTTGTGTGCAGAGTAGCCACTGTTCACAGCCCTGCTATAAACCCAGGCAGAGGTTTCACCATATCTCAGCTCACAGCTCAGTTCCCCGCAGCGCCAGCAGGGGGCAGCAGAGCGCCATGACTCACCTCCTGCTCGTTGTTCCGGGCGAAGACTGGAGGGAACTGCAGGTTTTTCACCTCAGTCAGCGTCTGCCGGAGGCGAGAACGCAAACAAACAAACAATCAGCCCAACGACGCCAGAGGGACCGCAAACCCACAGTCAGCAGGCAGCCGAGCTTTCCCACAGCTCGCCACCGGCACACCGCCATTTTTAACCCCGCCCGTTAGCGCGAACCCCGCAGAACCGCCGGGCGGACGTCCCCTCCGGGACCCGAAACGCTAAACTGCTCAGCGGCGGTGGGGCAGCGGGGGGCAGTGGGGGGTTCGAGCACCCCATCCATCACCCAAACCGTAACCCGCCCTGTACTGAGCGCTTTCTCTGAGGGCGAGCGCTGTGTGCAACACAATCTCCCTCAAACAAACGCCATCAGACCCAATGCAGCTTCAGCTCGGCCCTGGGGCTGGGTCTGTCATCCAATCAAATCAACTCAAAATGTCCATCTCCACAGAGCAATTCAGAAAGGGATTTTCACTGCATGGTTCACAGCATATGCACCCTGGTCTTAAACCCCCCCAAAAAACACCAAAGGTAAGCCTTCCCAGATAGCGTGTGGAAGAAACCCTGGGAGAAGCCTGACTAGCCCCCCCCCGCCGGTCAGGAGGAGCTCTCTTACCCGAACTCTCTCCATCTGCGTGCGGAAGGGGTAGAGCAGCTCGAACAGGATCAGCCCCAGCGAGTAGATGTCCACCTTGTGGGAGTACGAGTTCCCGGACAGCTGTGGAACAGGAAGTGGGGGGAGGGGGGGGATTGTTAAACCAGGGAATGCTGGGAGGGGGGCACTTCCTGTTAGCCCTAGAAAGGAAGGTGTATGCGCTGAACACGGGGTTCAGAGGGGAATGTACGCTTTTAGGGGTCACGCTGTACGTGAAAACCGAGCAGAGGACAAAAAACTTTCCTCCAGTGTAATTAGCGTTGTGAGTCGAGATCTTTCCCTGTTCAAGCTGGTGTAAAATCTGGTTTGTGAGGGTAAAGGGCGGGTTTCAGGGGGCATAAAGCTGGTTTGGGGGTAAAGAGGGGGTATAAAGCTGGTTTGGGGGGTAAAAGGCAGATTTAAGGGGGTATAAACCTGGTCTGGGGGGTAAAGAGGGGGCATAAAGGCAGTTTGGGGGGGACTGAGAGGGCACTTGCCTGCTCCGGGCTCATGTACAGCTTGGTGCCCACTTGGCCAGTGTGCCGGGCGTAGGCGGGCATGGGCGTGAGCACGCTGGGCTCCTCCTCGTCCTCCTCCTGGTCCATGGCCGTCACCAGGCCGAAGTCCCCCACCTTCACCACGTCGTCCAGCGTGAAGAAGATGTTGGACGGCTGGGGGGGGGGAGAGAGAGAGAGACGGCAGGTAAATAAACAGTCCAAAGATGAACAGTCAAAACAAACACAGGTCACATCTTAGCAAACACAAGTTACTGGAGGTACGAGGAACTGGCAGACGGTACACATTGGAAAATTTCATATCCCGGAACTTTAAATACATTCTTAACCACAGAACATTCTGAAAATGTTAAAAAGACAGTAAATGTAACAATTTATGACAAATACCAATAACAATTTTTCAAAAAAAAAATTCCAAACATGCTGTTCTGAAACACTTAAACCCTTTCCTCTGATAAATATTTCCTGCAGATCTGAACTCTGAGCACTGCGCGACAGTGCCCCCCGGTGGAGAGCGTGAGCGGCTCACCTTCAGGTCGCGGTGCATGAGGCCCTTGCTGTGCAGGAAGTGGACGGCCTCGGCGATCTGCAGGAAGATGCCCAGGCACTCGACGTGCTCCCGCTGCTCGGGCAGGGAGCGCTGGGTCATCCAGTCCTTCAGGTTCTCCTTCCGGCACAGCTGCATCTGGATGTACAGGTACACCTTGGGCGAGGCCAGGGGGCGGGGCCAGGAGGCGGGGGGCGGGGACGCCGGGCACGGGCAGGGCGCCAGGCTGAGCGAGGTGGGGCGGGGCGGGGAGGAGGACAGGGAGGGGCCGGGGGCGGGGCCGGGGGCGGGGCAGGGGTCGTGCGTCTGGGAGCGGGAGGCGGAGCTTGCCCGGCCGCCCGTCAGCGTGCTGGGGGAGGCGGCCTCGGGGGGGTCGGAGGAGGCGGCGTCGCCGCAGCCCGAGTCCTCGAAGACGATGTCGAAGGAGGAGGAGTCGCCGGGCCCCCGCGGGGGGTACAGCTCGAAGGAGTGGGGCGAGTCGGACGCCTCCAGCTCGGCCTGGCTGTCCCGCTCTGACAGGAAGCTGTCCTGGCCCAGCTGCAGCGGCGGCGCCGGCCCACCAGGGGGCTCCAACGAGCACGCCTTGTCCCCCGTGGAGGACACCTCGGAGGCGGACAGCATGGGGGCGAAGGATGGCTCCGCGGTGCCCCCTGTCACGGTGCCGCCTGTCGTGTCCCTGCCCGCCGCGCCCGCCCTGCCCGCCACGGACGAGGAGCTCGTGGGCGTGAGTTTGGAGACGGGCACTTTGACCGACAGCGCCTCCATGTGGTCGGGGGAGCTGAGCGGCCAGTCTGTGGTGCTGAGGAGAGGAAACAGAGGACCTGAGAAACTGTGTGTGCATGTGTGCGTGTGTGCATGTGTGCGTGTGTGTATGTGTGTGTGTGTGTGTGTGCGCGTGTGAGAGAGTGAGTGTGTGTGTGTGTGTGTGTGTGTATATATGTGTATGTGTGCATATGTGTGTGTGTGTGTGTGTATGTGTGTGTGTGTGTGTATATGTGTGTGCATGCGTGTGTGTGTGTGTGTGTGTGTGTGTGAGAGTGAGAGAGTGTGTGTGTGTGTGTGTGTGTGTGTGAGAGTGAGAGAGTGTGTGTGTGTGTGTGTGTGTGTGAGAGAGTGTGTGTATGTGTGTGTGTGTGAGTGAGAGAGTGTGTGTATGTGTGTGTGTGTGAGTGAGAGAGTGTGTGTATGTGTGTGTGTGTGAGTGAGAGAGTGTGTGTGTATGTGTGTGTGTGCGTGTGTGTGTGTGTAACAGCATGCTTTACTGTGCGTTGCCAGCGCAGGTACCTGGTGTCTTTGAGCCAGCGCTGGTCCATCTCCTCCTGCCAGCCCTCGGGCGGGCTCTCCTGCCAGGCGTTGAAGTAGCGGATGATGCCCGGGTGCTCCAGCTTGGCCAGAGCCTTCACCTCCCGCATCACCTTCTCCCTGGCCAGCTCCCTGCAGCGGCACACACACACACCTGCTGGGCCATACTCTCAGGAACTACATTACCCAGCCTCCAGACCTGCTGTGGCCTCTGCAAACCACACTCACAGGAACTACATTACCCAGCCTCCAGACCTGCTGTGGCCTCTGCAAACCACACTCACAGGAACTACATTACCCAGCCTCCAGACCTGTTGGGGCCTCTGCAAACCACACTCACAGGAACTACATTACCCAGCCTCCAGAGCTGCTGTGGCCTCTGCAAACCACACTCACAGGAACTACATTACTCAGCCACCAGACCTGCACAGGCCTCTGTAAACCACACTATAATGACAATAACAATATTCTCCTGTCTCCATTAGGGGGCAGCAAATCACTGCCAGGATACAGCTTCT